>BJCM01255248.1:0-28095 GCA_018326385.1 Flaveria bidentis
TGAATTCTATGGAGATCAAAACTAATGAATCAAAACCTGAACAAAGCATTCTTGCCAGAAAGTTCAAGTCAGCCATTGCTAATGCATTGAAGGAACAAGAGCTATACAAGAAAAAGCCAATGTTTAAAATCAAAGAAGAGCCTGAGGATTGAAGATGAAAGATAAAGATTGAAGATTAAAGACAAAGATTGAAGATAGAGACTGATGCTGAAAAAACAAAAATTGAAGACCGAAGACAATGTAAATCTTAGGGGGAGTATTGTTAGAACCCTTGAAAGATTAACATTTAGTCTTTTATTGTATATTTTATATTTTGTACTAGTATAGGGACTAGTTTTGCAAATAGTTAGTTCCTTAGTTTCTAGTATAAATAGCCTAGACTAAAGGGTTGCTAAGGAGTAATTGAGAGATTATGTGCTTGAATTGTTAACTGCTTTTTTACTCTTGTAATTGTCTTAGCTATATCAATGAACTGTGAATTTGTTGATATTGCTTGAATTGATTACAATTATTTGTGTTTCTCTTGAATTGTTTACATAAATCATTACAGATTGTCTCAATTGATCCTATTAAAACGGATATCTTTCCTAAGTTCTAAGGGATTCTCTCTAAAGGAATTGGCTCCTCAAAAAAATTACACGATCTTGTGGATTTCAAAAAGAGCAAGATCAAATGGATAAAGAGAGAAAGAAGGCTGCAGAGGGGAAATAAATGGAGAAGGAGAAAAAAGCTAGACTCGCTGCTATCAGGAAGATAGCTAATAAAGCCTGGATGAAGGATTATCTAAGGGCTCATGGCTTCTCTAAAAGGCAGGTGAGTCCTATGACTAAGAAGACCATGCAGCGACATGTTAGTGACATCAAAGCTCACATTCGCACAGGGAAAAGGAAAGAGATTTATAGAAGGGGACATGGGATGATCTTCAAACCAGCACCTCAATACCAACTCAACCTGAACCAATCCCTTTCCCTTTGCCCATCAAAACCAAACCTACCTCTGAACCATAAAATCCTGAACCCACACCATATTTCATACCTGCTTCCTCACCACAAACACCTCAACTACCCGTCCTCAAACCCTTTTAGTTCCTAGAACCCAAACACCACTACATACCCAACAACCACCCAAACCATCCCCTCAACCTTTCAAACATCTCTCCTTAGAGGATTTCAAGGAGATCAAGATGAAGCTCACTAAATGTACAACCTTAAGCAATATCCCTTGTGAGGAGGGGTCTATCAAGCTAACCTATGTTGACGACTCCTCATGTTCCCTCACTAAAGATCAATTCCTTGATCTGCCTAGAGGAACATTGGACCAAGCTGTTAAACTCCTTGGCCTCACTCTGATTCACTTAATGAATAAGAGAAGAAGCTAAGAAAAGGATTGGTGACTCTACTGGATACAAAGAAAGGGGATAGAGTACCAAGTCCGCCCCTTGTGTGAAGAAAGAAGATCATCTAGTGGAGGTTTGAAGACTCTTCTCATAACTTTGTTGTTGATAGAGAGAATGGTGAGATAAACAGGCTCAATGTCTCATCTCTGCTATAATTAAGCATGTTCAACATTGTTGAGTTAGCAGAGAAGCCATTCTTCAACCCCTCCAACTCTGAGATAACTACTCCCATCAGAAATCATCTAAGTAGTCTTTATCTCGCCAAGCTAAATGCTAGGACCAAGATTGAAGAAGAGTTGAAGTTGAGAGAGAAGGATGAAAGGAAAGGATCAATAACCAAAGGGTGCATATCATTCAAAGTGAAAGACTGGATCTCCTGTCCATGAATGATTTGTATAAACGTCTCAGCACCACTTCAGGGAAGAACAAAGAAACGAAAAACATCTTCTGTCCCTTGTGCTAAAGGTTTTGAGAAGTAGGAATAAGTGATGTTTTGGTAGCATTAGCCTAGGGGGAGTTTGTTGGATCTAGAAAGGTTGGTGCAACCAAAACCAAACACTTAGACGAATTTGGTATAACTAATAAAAGTCTTCCGAAGCTAAATAAAGAACTTTCGAAGGCAAATGGAGTTCTTCCGAAGGAAAAGTCAGAACTTCTAAAGATTATGTTTGAAGAATCTTCCAAAGGAAAACTCCAACTTTCAAAGACAATGTCTTCTCTCTTCCGAAGTTCAAGACTTAAAAGAAACCAAGACAATAAGTTCCGAAGCATGAAGGTCTAAAGAAAGCCTCAAGCCTCGAAAGAAGTAGCTTCTTCCAAAGTATAAGTTGCTTCAGAAAAATTTGTTCTTCCGAAGCAAGTTAATCTTCAAAACAACCTACTATGAACCCGTGGACACAAGTATGGTCCTTCTGATACTCCACTGAAAATATCTAAGATACTGCATGGTGCTTTCCCATGCCCATGTAGTTGACCATACTTTATTCCATTCTTCACATTTAATCAGTTAGTACGGTTACTAACTTTAGTTGGTGACAAAAGGTAAGTCATGGACATGTCATGACTACCATATGTTAGATAATATTCTATCTGTAGATACATCATGTTCCTAGTTTATGAGCTTTAATGTAAAAGTCTTTCATGTCTTACACATATGTAATGAATTGATTTAATGAAATATAATATGTGGTTGATGCTTATTAATGTTTATTTATTTCATATTATTATTGTTTGAGTATAATTCATATTTATGAACTTATTATATAGGTTTGAAGTGATTGTACATAGTTCTTAGTCAATAATAATTGAGAAATATGTTCAACCTAGTCGGATGAGTCTTCATGCTAATTGACCATACTTATGGAACATGCGCATGAATACATCATGCTTATGGACCAGTCGCAGGACTGAACCAGGAGACTGGATCAGTCATATGATTGAGACATAAGATTGACTCAGTCGCATGACTGAAGTTTCATTTGTGCGTATGACTCAGTCGCATGATTCAGTCGCACGACTGAACCATGCTAATGGTTCAGTCGTACGAATGAAAACTACAAACCTATAAATACCACTTAATTCGTGGAAAAACAAAACAATTGATAAGATTTTGATAACCATTGTGAGAATACTTCGAATTCACAAACCCTAGCCGTGCAGAACGTCCAAGAAAGTCAATCCAACTTCAAAGTCCGTTCTTGGTCGATTCCTACTCATTCTTAACGTTTATTTTATTCATATATCGATCGAGTTAACGTTCTCACCAATTGGATCGCCAATCAAATTGGATTCAACACTATTTGATCTGGTTTCACGCATTATCAGTTAGTATTCCGTACGTACGCGGTCCTAACACTATCTAAGATACATTGTCTTTAGCATTATAGTATTTTCTTTAGTTATAGGTTTCTAGGTGGTTTCAAAGTATATCCGGCTATAGGTGATAGTATATATAGTTTCTCATTATAGCTCTTGTAACATGCTTGTAAGAGTTTTGAGAAGTACCTTGAAAATTATTCTCTTATGTTCTTAGTTACTTAGTATATTATTATCAACTCTAAGAAGGATTCTGCATCATCTAACCAAGTGTGATTGAGTGAGTTTGAGAGAAAACAAGTGTGCAGGAACAAAAACCAATCCTATAGAATTTTCCAAAAGAGGAAAGTTAGAGTGAGAAAGCTAGGTCTAGAGAGAGGAAGTTGAAAAGAAGAAGATTAAGGTATGTAATCTTTTATTTAGTATAATTTTGTGATGGATTGATACTATTTGAGATAGTGAAGTAGATATTGTTGTGTACGAACATGTAGATTTTGGGTGTTAAAACTCCCAGGTTGTGTATTACACCAAGAATCTTCAAAAAGTGAGTGTATAGTTCCCTTTTTAACATATTTTTCATGATTTGGAGTTGTATGCATGCTATGATGCTTATCTACCCAAACTTTCATGACCAGGTGATTTTTTGGGTTGATGATCGAATACACTAATTGATTGTAGTGCGTAATTACAACATAAATACAATCATCAATGATTAGACATAATGAACACAAAATAATACTCATAATTTCTCTTCAAACATTGATTTGCTTTTCATCAAAATAAAAAGGATCAGATGTAGGGTTCTGGGTTACAAAAAGTCAATGCTAACTTTCTATATATAAGCTTGACATAAGCCCAGTACAATTGGCTAATATAGCCTAACTAATTCTACTACATTACATAAGCAAAAAAGTACAAAAACAGAATAAGCATTTTTTTGTCTTTACTCACATTTGTTTTTGTTCATCCGCATTTGTTATCCGCATTTGTTAATGTGGATAAAAAACACCGGGCATATTTACTATCTTCAGCCAAATTTATTTTTCTTGATTAGCATTTATCTTTTTTTTCATCTACATTAACAAATATGTGGATGACAAATTCATGTCCATATTTTGTTGTTCATCTGCATTTGACTAATGTGGATAACTAACTGATGGTCCATTTGATCGATTTGCAGTAGAAATGAGATGTTGAATCGTTCAATATCAAATAAAAATAATAGAACACAAAATGAAGAAGATTGAGAACAACCTTTAAATGAATAAAAGTAACGCAATGATGATTAATATACTGAATAATAACAAAACACAATGATATTTATGTGAAATGACTGCTTACAAAGGTAATTTGCAACAATGATAAACGATTAGGGTTTTGCAAGGTTAGCCAACAATGAAAATAATTAAAACTATATATAGCAGTCTTAGTTTCGCAGACAGTTTCGCTACCAGCGAAACTGTTCTGCCGAAACTATAGTTTCGCCCGGCAGAAACAACAGTTTCGCTGGGAGAACTAAATAGCTGACTGTGAGCGAAACTACAGTTTCGCTGGACTACAAAATTAAACTAAATACGTACAAAAGAAAACTAACATTAGACCTATTACAAAGTAATATAAACAATCTAATCTAAGATGAGTCCAACCTATAGATGATCTTTATTACTCCCCCTAGGTTGGATCTCACCACATTCAATTGCCTTGATTTGACTCATCTGCTCCAGTTTCTTTCGCTGCTTCTGATGTATCTATATCTGTTCTTGTAGCTTCTTCCCCGGGGGCTTCAGACTTAGATTCTCCTTGGTCAGCTCCAGTGTCCCCTACCTCTAATGTGTCCTTTACAACTTCTATAGCAACCTCCTTAGGAGCTTTAGCAAATGATTCACTCTGGTCACTCCAACTTCATTAGTTCCTTCGAGATGAGCACTAGCTTTGTCAAACTGTCTAGCAAAATCTCAAACATCCATGTTTAAATCATCTTCAGCTCTTAATTTCTCAGCTATCTCTCTCACTTCTGCTATCACTCCTCTTACTTTATTGGATACAATCATAAATAGACTGGCTTTCTTTCTCGTCTCATCACCTACACCCGTTTTAATATGATTCTGAAAAAGAACTAGCTGGTCTTCATCATAGAAACTAAACAGCTCTATGGGATCAAACACTCTAATATCATCCCCATTCTTTACCCTGATCACCACCTCCCCCGTATTGTTATCGTAGAACCATTTCTCATAGTTTAGCAGTTTTTGGGGGAGGGGATCTGCCAGACTAATCATGTTCACTGTCTTTGGGGCTTTCACCCTTAACATAATATTTCCCTTTCTTGTTTCCTAATCTTTATCCTTCTTGGATCTTCTCCTCTAAGCCTTCATAAATCCGAATGATTTAAAGTTGTCATTCAGTCCATTTTTTATCTCCTTCTCAAGCAACGAGGCTCTTTCACTTAGATGAGCATTCAAGAATGGCAGCACTGCCAGCATCCGCAGATCCTATTTGGGTAAGGTCTTAAAATCCTTCCTCTTGTGCATATAAGTTATACCTCCCCCTCTCCTCTTGATCATAAATTTTTTAAGGCCGGGGTTATAACACCAACTAATAATCCTCTTGTCTGCTTCCTTCTTGCTCAACCATTCCATGTTTTGGATTAGGGGAGTCAGCTCTTTAGATTCTTTCTCCTTGACAAACCATTCATCTTTGGCTATTTCAAACACATCTCCATCCTTGTCTCCCTTCTTGGAAACATAGGTTATGGGCCTCTCATCAACCTCATAGTATTCTGGTTCTGAATCATAATCAACCAGTTGCTCATCATCATCTTCTTCATCAATTAGCCCCTTCCCTTTCTCAGCATCCTTTTGAATAGATTTCTCTATTATCACATCTTCACCAACCAAATCCATTTCAAAATCAAACTGCATGTTAACGAATTCAGCTTCAAATATCTCCTCAACATTCTCCAAATTTTTAGTCTCCTTCCTCACACAAGAACCTCCCACTTCTTCAGTTGCTGCACCAGATGTGCCATCTCCTATCTGGGAAGATGTACCCACATTTAGAAATGGGTAATTATAAGTATCAGTCAAATCATCTAACTCAGGTTGAGTTAGCTTATTGGGCAGGCCGGCTGCAGCCTTTAGTTCATTCATCTCCTTAAACAGTCTCTTAATCAGTTTATTCTGATCTATCAGCATTCTGGTCATACTATCAATCACTTCATTCTTATGTTTTTCCCTTATCTCTTGATTGGTAAGTTTTGTCTTAATCATGCTTAACTCATTGGCTAGAGAGGTGTTGATGTTTCTAATTACATCCTCATCTAATCTGGTTCTCTCCTCTCTCCTTAAGGTCCCAGTAAAAGATTGGTATATCTGTATAGTCCTTCTCTCAGTCTCTCCCACATCAGCTTTCTTCTTTGATGTCCTTTCTTTCTCAACCCTTACCTTCTCAGCCATTTTATGCACTCCCTCCTCAAAGTCATAATCCTTCTCCTTCGTATATATTTTCCTCTTCTTAGTAGCATCAGTCTGTTGTACCCTGGTCTCTTTAGCTTTTTTATTCTCAGACTCGTATACCCTCCTGATATAACTCCATCTTTCTAGTGGATACATGCTTTCCCAGAGATGAGTCATTTTTTCCACTAAAATCATGACGAATCGCACAACACTCTGCAAAGATAAGGGTGTTCATTTGTACCAGCCTCTTGACCTCCCCATATCTTGGTAAGTTTGGAATAAGATCATCAAAAATCGTTTGTAAAAATCAAGGGTGAGCAGCCATTTATCTTTCTTCAATGCCATCACATTCTCTGCCATACATGCAAATATCAGTCTCGCTATATTTGCTTTCCTTCCCTTGCAGCATAACACCATGGCTTTTTCCTAGTCTAGATTAAGCCCATGATCCACCTTTACGGTGATCTAAGCACATAATAAAGACGTGAGCTATATATCTCCATTCCTTAGAAAGGAAGGACTTCTTAATCTCCTTCCTCATCCCAAAAGGCGATCCCTCATATCCCATCGATCTGAAGGCTTCAAACATCTCCTGATCTGACATAGTAACCTCATCTTCTGTATCTTCATCTAACCTTAGCACCCTCGATACAACCTTAGTAGTAATGATCACCTCATTCTCCAACACTCTGGCTACAATCCTCTACGAGTTGCCTCTCGTATCATACTCCACTGTCTGCCAGAATTCTCTGAATGTAAGTCATATATGGTAGAAGAATGAGAGATCGCGTAGGCAATAGGAGATCTCTGTAGCCAACGAATACAGTCTCTAAATCCAGCCGATTTAGGGTGTGTGTCGTCTAAGATATCAGTAATGTTGTTCCTCTCATCAAACTTCAGATTCACCATTAAATCTGAAAACCAAATGAAAAGCATTAGAATAGTATATTAAATAATAATATTAAAGAAAAATAAGAAAATGATTAAAATTAATCAAAATCCAAATTAATTTCGCTGGCCGAAACTGTAGTTTCGCAGGAAGAATTTTAGTTTCGGCAAGCAAAAGTATAGTTTCGTCAGCAATTATTCATTTGTTTTGGCAAGACAGTGAAGTAGATTCGACTGGCCCAAACTATATTTTTGGCATAGCGACACTGAAGTTTACCCAACGAAACTATTAAGTTCGCTCAGACAGCATAACACCACAGTTTTGCTGAAAAACCATGAACTTTCGTTCAGTTTCGCTAGACTATCGGTACTTGTGCAACAAGAACTGCGAAGGTACCGAAAAGTGTCAATCGAATAGACTCACAATGTTGTTGTTTAACTTTGATTAAGTTATAGTTTTGAGTTCGAAACTCACTTGCGAATAAGATAGAACGGTCAATCAAGAGTCAAATACACAAAAAATCAATATCGCACTCAGAAGTGACCGATAAACCATAAAACTTCAAAAACCTTCGATTGTGTGAAAATGAGAAAGTAGTTTCACGAATTTAGTTATATAGCCAATAGTTTCGCAGGTAGCGAAACTGTAGTTTCGTCAAGTGAAGCTACAATATCGCCTGGCAAAACTCTTGGTCGAAATTGACTTTGCATGGCGCGAAAAAGCAGGTCGAAGCTACAATTTCGCCCTGCGAAACTATCTGCGAAAGTATAACTTCGCTGTAATCAAACAAAAAAGTTAAAATTTTTTATTTTGATTCCCTTTCATTTAAAATAAGATAAAATAGAATAAAAAGTAAAAAATAAAAATAAATATAAAAGAAAAGAAGATAAATGGAATTAAAATACGGTAAACAAAATCAAAAGAAAATTGCCGCATAAAACCTCACCATTGTTCACGATTAATAATTTTATAACAAAATTTGAACAATATAAAAGGATGTAGGATCAGTTTTTGTCACTTAACACTTGGTTTTCTCTCAAACTCACTTATACTTACTCCTAGATCAAATGATGTAGAGTATCTTCTAAGATATGATAATAATATATCAAGTAGCAAAGAACACAAAGAGATAATTTTCAAGGTACTTGCATATATTACTTCTCAACTCAAAGTATTACAAGATTTTTACAAGCATGTTACATGAGTTACAATGAGAAACTATATATACTACTTCCTACAACCGGATATACTTTGATACCAAAGCTGGGAACCTATGACTAAAGCATATACCACAATGCTAAAGTTAAGGTATCTTAGATAAAGTATTATCTAAGATATGGTAGTCATGACATATCCATGACTTGCCTTTTGTCACCAACTAAGTTTGGTAACTATACTAACTAATGAAGGTGAACAGTGGAATAAAGTATGGTTAGCTACATGACTTTTGAGAAAACGCTATGCAGTATCTCAAAGGTCTACAGCGGAGTGTCAGAGACACCATACTTATGTCTACTGGTTCGTAGTAGTGTCTTCCGAAGGGTATTTGGCTTCGGAAGAACAAGTTCTTCTGAAGCCACTTATGCTTTGAATGAGGCTACTTCAACCAAAGCTTGAGGACTTCTTCTTTTCTTCATACTTCAGAATTTCACTTCTGATTTTCTTCTCAGACTTGATCTTTGGAAGTGAACACTTTGTCTTCAGAAGTCTTCGGAAGATGATCTTGCAATTTGTCTTCTAAAGAACTCTATTTCCTTCGGAAGTTCCATACTTGGTTTCGGAAGTCTTTTATAAATGTACCAAAATATTCTAAGTGATTTGGTTTTGGTTGCACCAGCCTTCTTCTTGATCTAAAAAAGGATATGAACGAGAAGCTGAAAAGATCTTCTCTAGAATCAAAGTTTGGCGGGATTGCTGATATGCTTGTCCTTTTGAGTCTATGCCTTCTTCATTTCAACAGATGCATCGCGACTATTGTTATCATGTTTTGGATTTTATTCAAAAAAACATTGAATGACCCAATCCCCACAAACATTTGGAAAAGAAACTTATCCTGTCCTCATGATGTATTGATTAAATGACACGCTTTGCATGAATCTTCCTCTCAGAAGCAACAGAGGTCTTATTTCAAAAGAAGCAATGCTCTTATAGACATCAAATGATGAAAGCTCCAGGTCTATACTTACGTATAACAGAGGAGTTGATCAATTGAGATTTCCAAATGATAACTTCAGGTCTACACTTACGTATAATAGAGAAGATTATTATATTATGTCGATGAGAGTTTCAGGTCAGTACTATCATATAAAAAAGGAGATCATCACTCCAGGTCAATGTTCACATATTGTAGAGGAGATAAGCACATGATAGAATACACAGGGAGCATCTTATATGCAAACATGAAAAAACATATTGCTTTTTGAGATAGATAGGAATGATTTGACCGAAAAATACTTTAGATAAGAATAACTCAAAACATAGGTATCATGTTCTCAATCCTTTTTGAACAAGGACTTGAAACTTTATGAAGGCCAAAGATGTCAAGGGGATTATTCGAGTCATCAAGTTTCTTATTCTATTAATTCAGCTACAAAATAACTGTGTACTTCGATTCCTGGTTGAACCTATCAAACATATCCCACAATATACTGTTAACCTCCTTTACATCATCCAGGCTTCTCATTTTATTCTGCAAAGGAAAACAAAAAGAACTTTTAATATATATTCTCACCTAAAATTTCTACACTTAAAAAAGATGTGGAAATCTCTTACTTGAGATTATATCACTATAAATTATTATTATTATTATATATAATTTTTAGTTATTATTTATTATTTAGTATTTTTTTATATTTTTTTAAGGTGAAAAATGATGAAGAATGAAGGAGCGGACTGAACAAAAAGAAAAGGAAGAAAATAAAAGGAGATGAATAAACAATTTGCACTAAACATAGGTTTAAAGAAAATGAGTTTTAAAATGATATTAAACCTAGCATAGAGATAAATTCATAAAAGCGAGGTTTATCAAATGTTTTAGTAAAAAGATCTGCTTTTTGATTTTTGGTGTCAATGGAAATAATATTAATAAAACCTTTTTCCTGAGCATCACGGATTGCATGAATCTATGTCTTAATGTGCTTGGTTTGGGAATGATGAATAAGATTCTTGGCGATCCCAATGGCTGCTTCGTTATCACAGAACAACGGTGTATGGAGAAAGTTTATCCCATAGTCAATTATCTAGTGCTTGATCCAGAGTACTTGTGAACAGCAAATAGAGGCAACAATGTATTCTGCTTCTCCCGTAGAAAGAGAAACAGTGGTATGTTTCTTGCTTTGCCATGAAACCAGACAATTTCCTAAGTATTGACACCCACCAATAACCGACTTTTTGTTTAACCTGCAGCCATTAGAGTCACTATCAGAATAGGCATGTTAGGCAAAATTCCCACCATAAGGATACCAAAGACCTAAACGAGAAGAGCCTTTAAGATAATGAAAGATTCGTTTTACCGCCTTTTCATGAGACTCTTTCAGGGCGGATTGGTATCAAGCACAATATCCTACAACAAAGGTGATGTCGGGACGACTTGTTGTAAGATACATAAGGGAACCGATCATAAATCTATAGAGATATGGATCAACAAGTTTTTCGTTTTCATCAAGAATGAGGCATGTTTGAGCAGTAAATGGAGTCATTTCAGGAGAGGCTTCATCCATCTTGAATTTCTTTAATATTTCATTAACATACTTTTCCCGATGAATGATAATACCCTCTGGCTTTTGTTCGACCTGCAACCCATGGAAAAAACACATCTCCCCATCATGCTTATTTCGAAGTGACTACGTATCACCACCTCAAACTCTCAACACAATTGTGGATTGGTGGAGCCGAAGATAATATCATCGACATAAACTTGGACAATTAGCATTTCACCATCCATTTCCCTCTTGAATAAGGTCATATCAATGGTGCCATGAGAAAAACCATTGCTTAAGATATATTGAGTTAGTGTCTCATACCATATCCGAGAAGCTTGATGAAGACCATAAAAAGAATTATTAAGTTTGTAAACTTTGTTAGGAAAGTCGGGATCCTCAAAACTTGGTGGTTGACACACATAAATCTCCTTGTCAATGTTTCCATAAAGAAATACACATTTGACATCCATTTGATAGACTTTGAACTGCTTATGAGTAGCGTGAGCAAGACAAATTCTGATGGCTTCAAGACGGGTGATAGGAGCAAAAACTTCGGTATAGTAAGTCCCTTTTTCTTGAGCAAATTCCTGGACAACCAATCAAGACTTGTTTCTTACCAAAATGCCACAGTCATTGGGTTTGTTTTTGAACACCCATTTTGTGCTAATTGGGCATTTGTTTGGTGGAAGATCGACCAGGGTCCATACCTTGAGTTTCTGAAAATGTTGCAGCTCTAATTACATTGATTCAACCCAGCAAGGGTCCTGAAGAGTTGCATGAACATTCTTTGGGACAATTTGGGATATGAAACAAGAGAATAAACAAACGTTGATCAGGCCAGATTGACTCCACATCCGCACTCCATCGGTGATAGGTCCTATGATGTCATCATGTGGATGATCTTTCAAGGTTTTGAAATCAGAGGGTATGGGAGGATATTTAAAGACGGTTGGCAAATTGATTGATTATGGATGGATGAAGTGGAAGTTGATGCTAAGGTAGAGTTAATTTGAGAGTTAGGTGATACCAGTTGAGATAAGGTAGATAGAGGTGTGGAGGGAAGGGATGCAGAAACAGGTGGAGGTGGAAAGTCAAATGATGAAGATTAAGATTCAATATCAACTGTTGTAGCATCATTGGCAGATATAGTAGGAGGGTCATGAAGTATAACAAGTGTTGGGGGAATGAGGTTTGTGTGAACATTGGAGATAGAGGCATCATCATCGAAAATTGGAAGATTAAATGAGTTAAACACAGTATCGGAGTCAAAGAACCATGCTGGTTTAGATTGAACATCAGAGGAATTAGATTCCTGCCAATCAACATAGAAGGACTCTTGAACAATACGCCTTCTCTTGTTATATACCGTATAAGCTTTATGAGAAGAAGAATAGCTGACGAAGTAACATTCATCAGACACGACACCAAATTTTGTCTTCTGCACCTGAGTATTCAATAAAGTGCACGAGCAGCCAAATGGTTGAAAAAAAATCAATTAAAGGCTTTCTCTTATAAAATAATTCATAAGGTGTCTTCATTTTATCTTTGACTATCAACACCCTATTCAAAACTTATGAAGCACAATTCACCGCCTCAGCCCAAAAGATGATAAGTAAGGAGGATTCAATCGGCATTGTACGGACAGCCTCAATAAGGGTGTGATTCTTTAGTTCAGTCACACCCTTCTGTTGAGGCGTCCTCGTAGCACTAAATTGTCTAAAAATTACCTTTGCAGCACAGAACGAATCAAAGATCCAGTTTCTGAATTTAGTGTCGTTGCACTTCGGATCGTCAAGACCTTTCTCTTGCTTATCGTCTCGATTGAAAGTATTAACTTCTGCAACTCCTCAGCAACCTCTCCCTTGTGAGCTAGAAATCTTACCCAATAATATATTGAAAAATCATCTGTTATGACAAGATAGAAAGATTTTTTAGCAATTCATTTAACACTGATTAGGCCAAATAAATCAGTGTTTAACAACTTGAGAGTATTAGTTATGCTATTTTCAAGTTTTTGCTTATGTGGTTTCTTATGTTGTTTGCCCTTGGCACATGCCATACATTTTTCCCTCACAAAAAAATCTTTTAAAGGAAGTACCCTGACGAGATTGTTTTTAACTAATTTGTTTATAATTTTGAAGTTAACATGGCCCAAGGTGCGATGCCATAAGAGAGACTCAGAAGTGGAAGCTTTGGACAAAAGACAGGTAGCAATAGACTTTGACTTCCTTGAACCCATATCAAGAAGATATGTATCATTCTTTTGTGGAGCCCATATGAGTACCATTTCTTCTAGAATATCAATCTCAGATTTTAAAAAGAGACATTCATTGGACTTAAACAAGAATGGAATGTCTTTATCATAAATCTGAGAGACACTCAACAGATTAAATGCAAGCTCAGGTACATAATTGACTTTCTCTAAGGTTAGAGAGGCATTGGAAATTTCTCCTTACGATCATTTTTCCTCCTTTCTTGTCACCAGCAAATGCCACATAACCTCCATTTATAATCCGATAATTGGTCAACAAGTCTTTGAGACCCGTCGTATGTCCAGAGCATTCACTATCCACATGCCAAACACTGTTTACAACCTTAGTGGATGACTCCTGTAAAATATAAATAATAGGTTAACCAGGTGAGATAGGAACCCAAGTTTGAGTAACTTTGGGTTTAGGAGAGACAGATTTCTTACAAAAGAAATTATTAACTAATTTTGTCAATTTATTCCCAAATGAATTCCTATTAACATGTCTATGATGTAGTTTAGGACAATGCTTAACTACATGATTATCTTGACCACCTAAAACAGTGTGGTTTTAATCTTTTTTTGTTATGTAATGAGGTAGGGATGTGATCAATATGTATTTCCTCATCACATTCAGACACATTGGAATCTACATCACTGTATGTCTCATTCATGCATCGAGGTCTGTATTTATTTGAACAAGAATGGTTATTTACAAAAGAAGATGAATTGTCATCTGAAGTACAAGTAGTACTTGTACCACTTGTACTAGCTTCAGATGAAGTTGATACCCTTTTGTTTGATAAAAAAATATTCGTTGGGGTAAAAGATGGAATAGGATAAGAAAAGAATTTGTCAAAACAATTAGTTTTATTTTTCTCGTTACTCTTTGCGGTGGAACCATTCACACTCTTAACACAATCAGAAACATTAACAACATTACAATCCACAGAATTTGAAGATAAAACAGAAATATCACGAGAACACGATGAGACAATGTCGATTACAAATTCACTTGAAAAAAACAGAACTTAAACTAGATTTTTTATCTAAGACAAAATGTTGAGATTCAGGTGTACTAAGACTAGTTCATCCAAGTCCGCTAGTCTGTCCATAATCGTAGTCCTCACGAACATGTTTAGGATTTACACCTTCTAAACCTGCAGACATACTGTTAGTATCTGTTTTGATCAAATCATTAGAAGGATGAGGAAAAAGCATAGGAGAATCGCAGTAAGTAATAGGAATAGGATAAACCATAGCATTTTCATAGCCCAATCCCGTTTTAATCCTAGCCCCCTGTTGAGATTTACATAGATTATCATGTTTCAATCCCGATATTGTCCATTTATCTAGCTTTGACTGAAGTTTGCTTGTTTCAAATTCAGCAAGTGCAAGCCTTTCAAGTAAAGTATTAATCTCAACATTTCTTTCCAAGACTATTCGTTTTAGATGATCATTCTCTTTTAAAGTCTCGTTTAATGTAACAAAATATTTAGACTCGTTTATTTTAAGTTCCTCATTAATTTGTTTAAAATCTTTCTCATTATCAATTAATAAATGATTAACTTTGTAAACTCCAAATAACTTGATTTTACATGTAGAAGAACAAATATCTTGAATTACCTCAAACGGAAGTCCCATCACCATCTTTTCTACTTCTAAGGCCTTCTCACATTAGCATACCAGAGTACTCGACTTGCTTTCCTCGACAGTGATAGCAACATCATCTGTTTCTTTTCCTTGCTTAGTGGGTTGACTTCCTTCCTTTCTTAATTCCTCAGATTTACCTTCTCCCACCTTCTCGTCATCCTTCACCTTTACCAACTCCTCAACTTCACTTTTAAGATCTTTGAACGAATCAAAGTCATCTTCTCAATCTATCTTTCCCTTTCCTTTCACAACTTCAGCCACTAGAGCTTGATTAATCTCTTCTCTTGTCTCTTTCACTTCAGCACTCCCATCAAAGTTTGAAATCAAAGCAGTCTCCTTTTTGTGACTCATATCCTCCTTTTCCCTGTTTGTAGTGAGTCATGGAACTCCTGTATTACTGGAATCAGTGACCATTGGTAATGGACATTCACGTTTGAAATGTCCCAGCTATTTGCAATTAAAACACCTCAGCTTGGAGTTATCAAATCCTAGTTTGGAGTTAGAGCTTTGACCTCCAAAATTCTTTCTCCCAGTCTGCTCCATGAATCTCCGGGCTTGAAGTGCCAGCATTGCCATTTGCCATTGAATGTCAGTCTCTTTCGAATCATCAGGGTCCACCTGATACATATCCTCCATCGTCATCTCTTTTCCTTTCAACTCCCCCGCCACTAAGGCTTCATAGCTCTGAACAAACATAACAAAAAGAGTCATTGTCTCGGATGGAACTGAAGTTTCAACATTTGATTTAGAATTAACATGATCTCTCCTAACACTACCACAACCTCTAGAAAAATTACCAGTATTCACTTATCCTTGATAAGATGTCTACATAGGAGAGATTGTAGCGGAAGACAATAATGCAACATCTTGAGTGAAACCAGATGTAGGCATCATGGTTTGGTTGAATTCCCTTTTTTCATGTCAAACTCAAAGGATTTAAGCTTATTGATGATGTCTATAAGCTTGTAATCAGTGAGACCTTTTTCCTTCTTTAGCATCCTCACCTGTAGGCTCCACTAAGGTGGGAGAGATTCTAGGAACCTGTTGACTTGCTCACTATTAGAAAGTTTGTCATCGTATTTCTTCAATGTGCTTGAGACTGTTAGAAAACGATTAGTAAGAACTGTGAGACTCTTATTCTTGTATCCCACAAAGGAGTTGAATTCCTTCTCAGCTAGAGTACTCTTGTCTTTTACCAACTCGTCATTACCATCATAGAACTCACACAAAGAGTCGAAGAGAGACTTAGCATTCTTATGCTCAGTGAATCGATTGTAAATGTCGGGTGAGAGAAAAAGAGTTAATGCTCCAAAAGCTTTATGGTCTCAATCAATCAGCTTCAAATCCTTTTCGTTGAATGTGGATGGGTCCTTGTTTTGGGATACAATATCACCAACAGTGACAGTTGGTATATGAGGACCATAAATGATAAATTCTCATTGATTGTGGTCAGTATAGAAGAAGAAGGCTTTGAGACATCTCTTCCAATCCTCGAAATGATCCCCAATTATGAGTCTTGGGGCTTTGCTGGGAGCAACACTTTCAAGATCAGCAAGTGTGAGGGAGGTCAACTTTGACATACTAGTTTCGCTAGGAAAGAATTAATTTTGCAAAAGATTTGGAAAATTCACTTACAATTTCACAGAGAAGACTAGTTTCGCTGAGTTGCCGTAGTTTTGCCGACAATTGCAGCAAAGTTTCGCTAGCCAAATGCCGAAAACAGCTTAGTATCGCTGACAAATTCGCACTAAACAAGTTTGAACCTTCGTTCATGATACTTTTGGCATCAATTTCGCTTATAAATCACCCACAAGCACTGTTGAACTTTCGTTCAATGAAACTAGTTACGCAGAACAACAAAAAGCAACTTCAAAGATGATAACCATTGTAGTTTCGCTGGAAGAGTAGGTAGTTTCGCTGGATGAAGGGATAATTTCGCTAGAAGAAGCTGAAAAGCTTTTTCAACATGAAATCAATCTGAAATCATAAAAAACTCAAGGGATTTATGATCTGATGATTAACAAAGCTTCCCTAACCAAAAACCAACAAAATTCAAGCAAATTCCATATCAAATACACTCAATTTTAGATCTGAAATTGATGAAAGCTTGATATTGAACAAAAACAACTAAAACATCAACAAATCATGAGCACTAAGGCTCTGATACCATATTGTTGGTCCATTTGACCGATTTGCAGTACAAATGAGATGTTGAATCATTCAATATCAAATACAAACATTAGAAAACAAAGATGAAGAAGATTGAAAACAACCACAAATGAATCAAAGTAAGGCAATGATGATCTATATACTCAATAATAACAAAGTACAATAATATTTCTGTGAAATGACTGCTTACAAAGGTAACTTGCAACAATGATAAACTATTAGGCTTTTTCAAGGTTAGTCAACAATGAAAATGATCAAAACTATATATAGTAGTCTTAGTTTCGCAGACAGTTTCGCTGTCAGCGAAACTGTTCTGCCAAAACTATAGTTTCGCCCGGTAGAAACTATAGTTTCGCCGGGAGAACTAAATAGCTGATTGTGAGCGAAACTAACATTAGACTAAATACATATAAAAGTAACAAAATACATACAAAAGTAAACTAACATTAGACCTATTATAAAGTAATATAAACAATCTATTATAAGGTGAGTCCAACATATACATGATCTTCACCAACACTTAGTTTTTTCTTCTCAACCTCATTTCTTTAATTATAACCTTATTAGTTCTTCTATCATCCAAACAAAAAAATAACTGTTGAATAACATCTTGAATTCACATGCATGATCGTTTTAGCGTCTAACAGAATATATTCACATGATTTTCTTAAAGTTATAGAGCATAAAAGGGGATAGAATACTGACTTGTTAATTTGCAAGTGATAAAATAATAAACTTCTCATGATAACAAAGATCTTCTCAATAACTAACATAAGCAATGGTATCCTAATTTAGAATAATAACAATGTGAAAGTTCTAAAATTGATTTGGGAACTAGGGTTTCACACAAAGATTTTTGGTTTCTTATTAATAGGACAAGGATAAAATAAGGAACTTTATTTTCTTTTCTTTGAGAACTTTAAGAATCAATGTCAGCCACTAGTTTTTAACTGCAAAATGATATTTAATTAAAATATAAAAAAATATAAAATGAAAAATAACATAAAAATAAAAAATTAAAAATAAAAAATGTTTCCCTAGTTTCCCTCTTTCATAAAGAAATAAAAATATTTATAAAAAGTAAAAAAAATAAATCTCATATTGTTTACAAAATTTGTTTTACACGTGTGTAATACTGGATTGGCACATGTGTAAATCCGGTATTACACATGTGTATAACCATATTTACAAATATATAAATAACAGTTGGATGATTTTTTATAAAAGTATATCAATATAGTAGGCGTTGGAAAGATAAAAAATACTAAAATTAGTGGTGATTTTTTTGAATAAATGATGTCGTGAAAAATAATTATGCACGTTTTTAAAAAAAATAGGAAAATAACATGTGATAAAAAATGTGTGGCTCATATTGGTTTTTAGAGTTTTCACTAAAAATGATGGTTCTCAAAATAACAATACCCTCTATTAATAAATGATTTAAAATAATCTAATTCACTTTGATGTATAACTTGATTAAATAAAATATAAATAAAATAAAATAATTTGGATAAATAATAAGATTCAAATGTTAAATAATTATTAACAATAAATGAGATATAATGATTGTATTTAATTTTAATAATCCAACTAAAATTGATTAATTTACGATAGTTATATAGGAAAACTTTATGATACAAAGTAAAAATTCATGCGAACTATATTAATTGATAACAAGTATTGATATAAGCGATGAATGATTCAGATTAAAGATGTAATAATTATGCAACAAATGTTGCCGTTTGAAAATAAATTGGATAAATAATAAGATTTGAATTTTGAATTTTAAATAATGATTAAAAATAAATGAAATACAATGATTAAATTTTATTTGAATAATCCAACTAAAAATGATTAATTTACAATGGTTATACAGGAAAAGTTTACCGTACAACGTAAACAATTCATGCGAACCGTACAAAATGATAATAATAAGTAATAATAATAACTTTATGGTACAAAATAATTACACAATAAATGTGTCCGGAGGGTAGATTTGAAAATAACCTACAATTATTGATTTTTTTCAAATGCTCCCCTTTTTTTAAATGTTTGTAACTTTTTATGTGATATTTTTTTTAAAAAAAATACTCCATCAAATTAAGCATTTATTCTCTTTAATATAAGTATAGTATTGCTATAATTTTATTGAAAAATCAACATTTTCTTTAAAACCCCTATGCGTTATGCGTATAACGGGGGTGATTATTAATTATGTAATTATGAACATAACTTGCGTGATTATCATATAACTTGTATAATTATAAATATAACGAGCGTAATTATTTTTTATTACGTGAGTAATTTTTATTTTTGTTATAATAATATAACTTGCGAAATAATAGATATAACTTATGCAATTATGAATATAACTTGCGTAATTATGTACCTTTTATGCGTAACTGTAACGCAGACGAAACTACTCCTTCGCCAAAAAACATGCCTCACGCTCTGGTGACTTCATACGCTTTGCACCAAAGTTACACTTTGTATAGTGACCGGACCCTAGTTATATAAATAGAGAAAGTTTCAAACATAAAGTCACTTAAAATTAAAATATGTAAGAACATATTTGTACTTTTAATCTATTTAATGATAGTTGAGATCAAATTGTAAATAAACATTTGTTAGAGTGACATTTTAGAAATAAAAACTTTTATTAACCTTTTGTAAGTTCCCACATATTTTTCTAAACATTTATAAATTTTATGTACGAACATTATTTATTTCATTAAAATTAAACCAATAAAACGAGTATTTATCTTTAAAATGAGTCCAGTATTGTTATATAAATAATAATAATAATTTTATGTTTAAACCTAATCTCATTTTTGTCTTTATTGTAGTTCATTGTGTCTTTTTGTTTATTATGTTTCTTTTAATGCTATTGTTTTTTTCTAAAATGATAATTTTTATAAAATTATAATGATGGAATAATGTTGTGTTTTTTATCGTCATTGTGTTATTTTAAACACTTTGAGTTTTAAAAATACATTAATAAAAAATAATATCATTGTTTACTTATAAATGTAAAACATAATGATAGATAACAACAAGTTTATATAATCTATAAAAATAGCAAAAATAACACATTATTGTATCCTTAACACTATGAGTTTTAAAAATACATTTGTGAAAGTATATCATTGTGTACTTCTAATTGTAAATTACAATGATAGATAACAAGTCTATGTAAGTTACAGAAACAATAATAAAAATAACACAAAATGTTGTAAAACATAAAACACAATGATTAATACATATAAAAAATGATGTAAAGTATTAAACAATGACATAATATTTGACACAATGAACGTATAAGATACAATGAGCTGACGTACTTGACACAAAAATCAAAATGCATTCCTCATTAAAATAATAAAAGTACACGTGTCAAGCCGACAATTATTTTTGAGGTTTTTATATTAAATACTTTTTTACTATAACCTTACCCTTATAAATAAGCTTAAAATACTAAAATGTAATGTCATCAAACATATTTGATTAAATAATTAATTATTTAAATAATTATTTCTGTAATAAAGTCTTCTCCAAAACAATGTTAAATAATATATTTTGTTTCGTAGAAATTTTTATAAAAAATATGGACAGATAAAATAATTTAGTCTTCTTTTACTAATTTTTACAATTATATAATTTTAAAAGTATTTAAATGTGTATTTGTAAAAATTAAAACCTTCAGAAATTAATAATAAACTTCTAATGTATTAAAAATTAATAAAATGATTTTATAATGATATATTAATATGACATATTTTTTTTGAAATAATTCTAAGGCCTAAAACTCCAAACTAAAAAGAAATAGTAGGAATGCTTGGGTTCGAACTCGAGTCCTTGTGAATTTATATAGTGAGTTTATCATTGGGCCAAAACCAATGTTTATGTAAACACTACCAACTAAATATTAAATGCAATAACTAAAATCATTCCTAAATCCTTCAAACCCTAGATCTTAAATCAAATAATTTGAACATTGTATTGAACCTAATAATAAAATTAAGCTAAGGGCTTTTAATCAACATGTGATAATAAGTGTGTGGGTAAGAATTACCTGATTTTATGTCGGATTGATATTAAAAAGAAAAGAATAATAATGCGATAGAAATGAAATAAATCTTAAATGATGATGATGATATGATATAATTAACACTTTGTAGAGAACTCGATGTTGAATGTCAATTGTTTGTGTGTTTAAAGTGAAATTAATAGTATTGAGAGTTTAAAGGATTCTATTAGATGGTTTAGCTTTTATTATTTTGCAACAATTTGTTCGGTTTTGGTTCGAATGAGTTCAAAGTTTGGTTCAGTTGTTTCGATTTAGATCAAGAGTAATTACGCATGTATAATTTCAATTTATGTGTTTAAATTCGAATGATCACAAATACATTTATGTTCAATTGCTTTGATCATTTGTGCATGAGACTAGCTGAATTCGGTTTGATTTAACTTGGATGTCATTAGATTTGATTGAAACAACAATATTGAGATTAATTCGTATTGTGGCGGTCATAGGATCGAAACTGATATGAAAATGATGAGGGGCGGTTTAATTTGCTTGAAATGAACTTATTTTTCAGTGTTTTGGTGTTGCTAGAGATTTGTCGGAGATTGGCTGGAGGCAATGGTAACAAACACATTGTGAAAGGAGTTGTGTTTTAAAATGTTACACTTCGGTTCTTAAACTTTGACTTATTTTTATGTGAAGACTATTTTAATTTAAGTTTTAAAATTTACAAATTAATCCAAAAGTTAATTATTGTTAATTAAAATCTTAATTAACTAATAAATAACTTAATTATTAATAATAATAATTTATAATCCTTATAAAATTAATTTAATTAAACAACATAATGAGATTAAAGTTTATAAATCGATAAAAAATTATTTATAAGTTATAAAATTATTATTAATTGAGTAATTGACATAATTAATGATCATACATAAAATTGTGTAACAAAATAAATAATTGGTGACCGATCATTAATAATCCAAATAGGTTTAGGGTTACGATACAATCCGGGTCAATTGTGACAGTCTCTCTACTTTAGAGAATTTCGAACCGAAATTTGATTATGAAAAGACTAATGTCAAAAGATAAAGTTACTTGGATTTCATTTGGCCTTCATGTTCCGAAGTAAACTCTAAGCCACATTAAGATTTCCAACATACTTGGACTATTGGTATTAGGCTATGGTTAAGTTATTTGACTTCTCGATCCACTATTTCCATAGGTTTCTCAATGAAGTGCATGGAACCATCGATCCGAACTTCATCGAGTGGGATGTGGATATTTTCATCAATAAGGCATTTCTTAAGATTAGAAACATGAAATGTAGGATGAACATTTTTTAGTTCTTTCAGTAGTTTGAGCTTGTAGGTTACTTTGCCAATACGTTAAAGCACTTTGAATAAACTCACATAACACGTGCTAGTTTCCCTTCATTCCAAAGGGAATTACTACCTTCCAAGAGGATACCATAGAAGTATGAAATCACCAACATTGTATTCCATGGGTTTTCATCCTTTGTCAACATAGTACTTTTGACGATCTTTAGCAACAAACAAATTATCGCTGATCTTATGAATTTTGCTGGTGGATTCTTGTCTCAACATAGAACCAATGATTTGTGCTTCACTAATCTCAAACGAGCTGATGGGATATCGACAGTTTTGAACATAAAGAAAGCTAGAATTTTATTTGTGTAACTCTATGTTGTACTACCTACTTTGTATTCTTTGGAAATATAAATACAAAAAAAATTTATCAGTATATTCGATCTATTCTTACCATCTTTGATTATTGATATAGTAATTACACTACAATGATTTAATAACTCAATTAGCATATTCGATCATCAAAAAATCCCCAGTCAATTGGTATCAAAGACTCGGCTCTTGTTTTCAAATCAAATCACCAATTTGATTTGATATTCGCTTGATGAGCAAAGTTGAATTGCTTTACATCTTAGATTTGTAATCAAACTAATTATTAATCAATTCAAACATATTTTTTCATTAATCAACCATTGATTGATAAACTAATGTGTTCGAATTCTAGTTTGTACAGACCTTTATAATTAAACCATTAAAACCACAATACCACAAATGTTTATGAGAAAAATGAAGGCTAGTTTGTTCAGACCTTCAAAATTAAACCATTAAAACCACAATACCACGAGTGCTTATGAATAAAATGACCTAACATTAGCAAGAGTTCCTAATCGAAAGGTTCTATAACAAATTAAAGTGAAAAAAACTAGTAATTCAAAACAAAATCAATAGAAAAGTATACGAACATTGTTCATTGAATTTGCAATAAACACATTGTTCATCGCATATGTGACAAATCACCATTTTTCGTATTCAGCAATTTTATATTGTTCATTGCATTAAGCTCATAGTGTTGTACTATTAATCGTATTTCCCTTCTTAGTTCTGCACTATTCACTGCTAATTTTGACTTGTTAGTTGATTGATTTGGACTGCTTGAATGAAAATCAATTCATCTAAGTTTGAAATTAATCTATCCAATATTTAGAGAAGGTAAAATCAAAAAATTAATAATGGATTCATTTGAAATTAGTCATAACCTAAAATGAATTGTGTTGAAACATAAATTAGAATTTTAAGCAATGGAAAATCAGGTTCATGAATTACATTACATCTATTATCCTAATTATTGGATCTTAATCTGCAAGGGTCTATACATTTCAACTACCCTTGATCCTAATCAGTACAGAAATGTCTGTATTCCTTTTAAAAATCCATCATTGAACCTTTATTCAGAAGATTACTAGAAGATCAAGATAAATATGAAGGCTTATTCCTACATGAATATGAAACTAAAATTGGATGTGCTCAAAAGGCTTAAATAGTTGAACACAACTAAAGGAGTATCTAATTTTGTTTTTAATGATCGCACAAAACACTTCAAGAGGTATGTCTTGCCTATCATGTGTGAAGTGAGTAATGAGGTGATTGAGATCATCATTACATCTATTGATCCTTGTTATTGTATCTCAATCTGCAAGGGTCCATACATTCCAATTGCCTTTGATGGTGATCAATAAAGAACTGTTTGTAATCCTGTTGAAGATCCATCATTGAACCTTTTGTAAGGCCCCGTTCCCGGGATGCTTACAGCTGGCCATTCATTGCACATAAAACATAGATTTACATTAACTTAAAAAAAATATTGCAGCGGAAACATTTAAGTATCAATTTCATTTCATTATAAATGCTTTTGCAAATTAATACAACATTCGTTACAAAATATCGTTTGTTCGCATTACAATACAAAAACATTATACAAGGGAATGCTATCCAAAAATGAGCCAAGTAGCCGCCGCATGCCATTCTCAGCAACCTTTACCTGCCAACTGGAAACACCTAAAAGTCAGCGTTGCTAAGTGAGGTTCTAGTTTTAAAGTAGAACATACTTTAATTTCATTTAAAACTGTTCTTTACTTTCGTACATGATCACACATCATACGTTCACATAGATAATATCGTTATTATATTCATCATTCGTTCATTAACTTTCGGTCGTTAACATTCGTTCATTCATCTTACGTCATTATCATTCACTTTCGTTCACTTTCATACATAACTTTCTTAATTTCATTCATACATTCATTACTTTCGATGACATGTACAAGACCCCGAACATTGTGCACGAAGCTGGTTACTGGGCCTGAGGTCTTTCATAGACCTCGAACGTTGTGCACAAAGCTAACCCCAGTACCTAGGGCAAGTACATTCACCACTTATCTTTTATCTTTCATTCCGGACCAATGCCATATGCTATACCCCGAACATTATGCACGAAGCTGGTTACTGGGCCTGAGGTCTTTCATAGACCTGGATCATTGTGCACGAAGCTAACTCCAGTACCTGGGGCAAGCGACAAGGATCCCATACATATGGTCATTCACAAGGACTAGACCACAATGTGCATCCTTTTGGGGTAGCTAACCCGCACATAGTTGAGCTAACACCCCTTGCAGGATCGGTTAATGTCACTTAACACTTTGTTTCTCTCTCAAACTCACTTAAACTACACTCGGATGAAGGCATAGTTTATAAGAGTTGATCACAATATATTAAGTAGTAAAGAACACAAGAAGTAATTTTCAAGGTACTTGCATATATTGGTTCTTAACTCAAAAGTTACAAGACTCTTACAAGCATTATGTTATGAGTTATAGTGAGAAACTATATATAATACTACCTACAGCCGGATATACTTTGATACCAGCTGGGATCCTATAACTAAAGCAAATACTACAAAGCTATAGTTTAAGGTTTCTCATATAAAGTCTTATCTGAGATATGGTAGTCAGGACATGGCCCTGGCTTACCTTTTGTCACCAACAAAAGTTGGTAACTTGTACTATCATAAAAGGTGAACAGTGGAATAAAGTATGGTCAACTACATGGCTCTTCGAGAAAGCACCATGTAGTATCAGAGGTTTGCAACGGAGTGTCAGAGATAATACTTATTTCCACTTGTTCATAGCTGTGTCTTCCGAAGGTTAAATGGCTTCGGAAGAAGTACTTCCGAAGCCACTTATACTTCGGAAGAGGTTGCTTCTTCTGAGGCTTATGGACTTCTTCTTTTCATCATAATTTGGAAGTAGTCCTCTGATTTATTCTTCTTGGACTTGATCTTCAGATGTAAGATCTTTTACTTTAGAAGTAGAGTTTGTCTTCAGAAGTTGATCTTTCACTTTGTCTTCGGAAGAACTCTACTTCCTTCGGAAGTTCCATACTTGGCTTCGGAAGCCTTGGTAAGTAACACCAAAATATGTTTAAGTGATTTGGTTTTGGTTGCACCAGCCTTCTTCTTGATCCAACAAACTCCCTATAGGCTGATGCTACCAAAACCTACTTGTTTCTGTTCCTCAAAACTTTCAGCACCAAGGAAAGTAAATACTTGTTAGTTTCCTTGTTCTTCCCTGATATGATACTGAGAAGTTTGTACAAATCTTTAGTTGACAAGAACTGTAGTCTGTCACCCTAAATGATATGTACCCTTTGTTGTGGCCCTCTGAAAAGAGTTAGTTGATGGGAGCTGTAATCATATTCCCATCAAACTATAGGTTCCAATTCAGGACCTTCCACCATCCGTAGAAAGGCTATGCCTTTGGTGGTTGATCTATCCTTGTCTTCTTTTCTCCTCAACTTCAACTCTTCTTTAATCTTAGCTTTTGTAGTTAACTCAGCAAGATGAAGACTGCTGAGAAGATTTCTGATGAGAGCAATAGTTTCAGAGTTGGAGGGGTTGGAGAATGGTTTTTCTGCTAACTCAGCAATATTAAACCTACTAGAGTGTAGCAAAGAGGTGGCATTTGTCACACCCTAACCTTGACGGCGGAAACATCGAGGTGTGAGGGTTAAGATCGTTCACAACCACATAACGCTATTAATAACCCAAATATATATTAATCATAAGTTCTAATTGTACCATTACAATCATAAGTATCAAAGAAATTAAAAAAGCATAACATAAGATGTAACAAGTCATTTTTATTTCATTTATTTAACTAGGTCCATTCCTAGATGTGCAAGCTTCAAAGAGTAGAAATCAAGCTTGAGTATTTCCTGAAACATGTTAAAAATAAAAATATCAACAATAATGTTGGTAAGATTTCCATAGTTTGCAATACATAGATATATAAAAGATGGCAATTCATGTTGTAAGTTAGAAAAAAAAGTAAACTAGGGATGTAAGACCGAATGCACAATCAAACCTTGACAAAGTTTTACAAGTCTCAAACATTTACAAGTATATACGATTAGCTAAGTGTACTTGGATTAACCAAGCAGGCTTGTCAGGCCCATAGATCTATGATGTCGTCAGGTTAGCAATAGTTAATGATTGTACATATATTCGACATTACATGGTAGCTACAAAGTTCAGCTAACCACAACATACATGTGAAATGCCATAAGTCTACAAGAATCAAACGTGTTTACAAGTTCAAAGTTTATAATGTAACATGTTTCACCCCAAAAGTGTGGAAATATAAAAAGGGGTATAGAAATACTCACATGATCAAGTAAATATATATTGGATGATTAATAAGAAAATAATAATAGACGTCGTTTCAACGTAGCCATTCACAATGCACCTAGAATATATATATTTACAAGGTTTAAGTTTAATAGTAAAATTAACGTTTTAACGCGAACTAGGGCTTCAGTAGGAATTTGAGGTTTATTTTTATAAATAAGATTAATGAACTACTAGGTATATTTTGTTTGATAAAAGAAGGTACCATTTGTAAAAATTTTAAAGGAATTAAATCCTTTGTTAATAACTTGCGTATTATAACATATTTTTTTAATACTACAATGATCATGATAAATCTTTAATCAAAGAAAACATAAGATTCAATAATAATTTAAATAATAATTTAATAACTTAAATTATTATATAAATCCATTTTTATATAAATACTTAATTATAATTTTTAAAATAAAAAGTTAAAATATTTTATAAATTTACAGAAAATATTTTGTTGATTTTAAAAGATTAGAAGTTTGTAAAAATCATTTTTATATTTAATAAAAAATTTCTAAAATAGAATTAAGGCTAAAAAGCCATTTTTAAAAACAATAAAAGGGTGCCCGGGTTCGAACCCGGGACCTCTAAGTTGAAATATGGTGAGTGAACCAGTGAACCAAGGCTCCCAACCGCGGTATAACTCGGTTCTAAATTGTTTTAACCTAAATCAATTGAACAC
>BJCM01255253.1:0-20250 GCA_018326385.1 Flaveria bidentis
TCCATATAATTGTTCTATTCACAAAGCAATATTTAGAAAACCAATTTTCTAAATAGGTGTCAAACATTCGTTGTATGATCTTATCAACAAATAAATGTTTGTAGGTGTTTGTATAGCTTGTTATTGGGTATGACCCGACTTGGATCATAACGTACTAACCACATCAATCTTGTATGTGTCTTGGGCATATAAGATCCTACAGTGATTGAGTTCAATCGGTTGACTGATCCTTCGATTGGTTCAGTCGGCTGATTGAGCTCATTCGTATTATCCATTCGGCCGATTGAGCCATTTGACCAGCTCAATCGTGCGATTGGAGTCCATCCTATTGTCCAGTCGCATGACCCACTGTTCGGTCGACTGAGATTCGAATTTGAACCAAATCTTGAAATTAGACGTCGTGTAATAGTTCTTTAGACTCGCAATCATTATACTAATAACCTAATAACCTTTAAATTTAACATTTTGCATTGTTTAGTTAGGTTATTTGTCAATTTTTAATGTCTGTTCTTGTAAAGGCTGAGAATCACAAATTAGGGCTCGAATCAAACAGCCTTCGGTTACACAACACTGCATTGTACCTGTATAACAAGTAGGATTTGTCAGAATGTCGAAATTAGGAGATACAATTGGTCAGGGAAAATTTCGGCAGAGTAACGGTACAATGTGCGATTTTAGGGCGATTAGGGGGTGATAAGATTATGCGATCGACTATGGTCCTATTTATACTAAATCTGGTTTCAATTGGACGACTGGACCCATTCGCTCTGTTCATTTGGGTGATTGGACCTCAGTCGTGCAATTGGTTCAGTCGATCACATTCAGTCGGCCGACTGGGGTTCAGTCGGGCGACTGACTCATTCGCACATCTCCATTCGGTCGACTGGCTCATTCTGATAAGCCATTCGGATGAATGGTTCATACTCATGTGCCATTCGGCAGTTTAGTGCATGAGTATGGTCCACTCGTATGGTTGGTCCATACTCATGGTCCAGTCGTGCGATTGTATCATACTCATGATTTTGACTTTATGACCATTCCACACTTAATCCCCTTTTTAACTTTTGAATAAACATTGTGAGCATTTGATCATCTCAGACATGATCATTTTAACTTGAAAAATTTTTGATCACCTTAGACGTGATCCTTTTAAACAAGTTGTCACCCCAGACGTGACTGATTTTTCATTTGAAAACACGTGTGGTCACCTCAGACGTGACTTTTTTGGTGGTTAAATCTCCTATTGAATTCCATGGCGTAGTCTGATATCTAGCACACTAAATTTACGAAATTTAAATAGAATAAAAGACTTAAATTGAAATGTAAAACTAAAACTTGTTTTTGAGAATTTGTGTGAGGTGTAAATCCTAAGATAGAATTCTAATGGATTCGGTTCTGGAGAAGGTAGCTTCAATTTATTTTGACCATAACTGGACCAATTCAATTTGGAATCATACATGCAAGTCAAATCATTCGGGACATGTTATAAAAACCTTTTGATGCTCTATTCTTGTTTTTCATCTAGAGTCGTTAGAAATTTAAGAAAATCATACTGATACTATTAGATCCCCACATTGATTTGGATTTTCAAGAATTGTAGTCACGATGATTGTCAGTATACTTGTCCTCTTAAATCCATACACAGACTTTTGACCCAGACTGGTGATAGTTTAAGGTTTAATTATTTCAACCAACATTTGTGGAGCCCACGCTTATGTGGTAATCAACATTCTTCAGGAGATTTTTGAGCGGTCTACGGGTATTTTGACAAGAAGAAACTATTTTTAGAGCTTTTAAAGAGAAGCCAAGCCACATGTCAGTGCCATTGCACAGCAGAGAGACGGCAAACAACAATGAATTCTAGAATATCTAGGTTATGCTTATCCTCAGGTTAATGTCATCGCAAAGTAGAGAGGCCAACAACCTATCTTCTTGTTAGAGCATCTTTATTTTTTCTTTTGCACATAATGCACCAACACCATATGTTATTAGCTTCATTGCGTTTATTTTTCATTTTTCATGCTTTGCTCTTTTTATGGTCATCCGTACACATTTGTGGCGTTTATTTGCTCATCACCCCTTATTGGTATTTGTTGCTTGTGTTAACCAGTGATAAGGTGGGGACCCACTATCAGTTGAACAACTTAGTTTGATCTTGAGATCACCAACAAGGCCTAATCATCTATTGTGTTCAATCTACCGACATATCATCTGTGGTCTAGCAACCTCTAGGTCTACTTTCTTTGTGTTACCTTAGTAGTAACCAGTTTACTATTATTTTTCCATTTATATTGCTTAGACTACACAAACTTATACTTTGAATTTTATATTTTATTCAATTAAACTTTTAAGGTCCCATTTGATTTATTCCTGTGTACTATCATTTTCCATAGTCATTGAATTGGTATCACATATACGATCTAGTTTCTATCAGCTAGCCTCCCCTCCTTCCTTTTTTTTGTTTCTTTTTTTGTTTTTTTTTAAATGTTACTAACTAAACCTATTCTCCCCCTAAAATTCTAAAACCGTTACCGATTTACGCTTTTTAGGATTTTAATAGGCGACAAAATAATACCAATTTAATTAAATACTTAAAATTTAACAAATAAATAAAGAAAATAAAAGTTAAAAGAAAATTTGACTATACGCCTTGGAGTAGACATGGTCATCTTCAGGAATTACATCACTTTTCTTTTTAACGTCGTTAACCTCTAACAAATATAGAAAACGTGGTTTATCAAAAGCCTTTGTATAGAGGTCAGCACGTTGAAAATCAATATTTATTTTAATCACATCGATTAGGTTCTTTTCAAAGAAATCACGTATAAAGTAATATTTTATACCGATGTGTTTGGTCTTAGGATGTTGGACCAGATGTTTAGTTACTATAATTGCAGCAGAGTTATCAACAAAAATATGAGTAGAAGAGAAATTCAAAACAAATTCCTACATTTGCTGTTGAATCCATATGATTTGTGAATAGTAACTTGCAGCAGCAACATATTCGGCTTCACAGGTTGACAAAGCAACCAAGGTCTGCTTCTTACACTGCTAGGTCACTATTCTCCTCCCAAAGAATTGACATCTCGCTGATGTAGACTTGTAGTTCATCTTGCAGCCACCGTAATCCGAGTCACTATAAGTTGTTAACTCGAAGTCATCATCATGAGGATACCACAACCCAAGTGTTGAAGTACCCTTCAGATAACGAAAGATCCTTTTGACCCCTATGAGATGGTTGACTTTTGGCTTTGCCTGATGTCTTGAACATAAACATGTTGCGTACATGATATGAGGTCTTGAGGCAGTGAGATACATGAGAGATCCAATCATTCCTCGGTACATAGTGGCATCGACCAGATCACCATTCTCGTCGGGTGCTACATCATGGTTTGTAGCAAGTGGAGTTCCAGTTGCGGAAGCATTCTCCATATCAAACCAATTGAAAATATCTCCTACATACTTGGTCTGATGTAGGAAGATCCCTTTTGGTGTTTGATCCACCTTGTAACCCGAGAAAGAATTTCATTTCTCCCATGGCACTCATTTCAAACTCAGCCTTCATTATTGATTCAAACTGTTTACATAGATCTTCGTTCTTTGCACTGAAGATTATGTCATCTACATAAATTTGGACCAGTAGTAAATCACCATCCTTTTCTTTAATGAACAGTGTGCAGTCAATGACACCTCTGCGAAAGTCGTGTTTCACAAGGTGAGTTAAGAGTTTCTCATACCAGGCCCTGGGTGCTTGATGAAGCCCATATAAAGCCTTGTCGAGTTTGTAACTCTGTCCCGATGATATGGATCCTCAAATCCCTCGGGTTGACTGACGTGCACTATCTCTCGGATTTCACCATGAAGGAATGCACTTTTCACATCGAGTTGATAAACTGTAATCTTCATGTATGATGCATAGGTAAGGATGATACAGATTGCTTCCATTCTTGCCACGGGTGCAAACACTTCATTGTAGTGTATGCCCTCGACTTGTCGAAATCCTTGAACAACAAGTCGAGCCTTGTTTCTGATGATCACGTCTTGATCATCTTTCTTGCCTTTCAAGACCCATTTGCTGCCAATGACCTTAACACTTTTAGGTCTATCCACCAGAGTCCATACACCTAACTTCTTGAACTGAAGTTCTTCTTGCATGGCACTCACCCATGCCTCATCATTCAGGGCTTCACTAACATACTTTGGCTCAAACTGAGACACAAAGCAACGATATGCACCGTCATGAAGGTATCCCTTTTCCATCATCGAGGCATAATCAGCTGAGTACAACTGATTTCTTGTCTGAACTCCTGACCTCACATCCCCAATGACATTGTCCAAAGGATGATAGACATTTAGGCGTAATCCAGGAGTGGTTGGAACAACTACCTCAGAATCAAGATTATGAACATTTGGTTCAGTATCTGAGACAGTAGGAGTCTGATGTTCCAAAGACTCGGAGGCATCAATGTGAGATGCTTATGGACTTGCAGTAGTAGGAACCTGTTCCTCCTGGTTGTTCTGATCAGTCTCTATAGCTTCTTCATCAGAGGACGAGTCACAATCTTCAAGTACTCCCTATGAGTTGTTACATGACTGATCTTGTGAACCGGATGATGTTAAATCTAGTGAAGGTGTGTTCAAGACATCATATAGCATCTTCGTGGCTAACTCATCATCAGACATGAAGAGAGGTATGTTGAAGGACTTGAAGACCATCATAGTCGAAAAAGAAGGCGGGTCCTTTTCTAGCAGGTGGTGTGGTGTATCTCTGAACATCAATGTTACACCGCACTTCTACTTGACCCATTGAGTTGTTGTAAACTCTCTTGTTCGGTATGTTAAATCATAGGAAAATACTTTCATCTGCCTTCTCGCTGAATTTTCCTTCCTGAGTCTTCTTCAGTAGGGTGCACGAAGCACCAAACGGCTCGAGATACTCTAGATTAGGTTTACGTCGTTGTAGTAACTCGTAACATGTCTTTCCATGGCGTTTAACTACCAAAACTCGATTTAGCGTATAACACGCATTTGCAACTTCTTCATTCCAGAATTGGATAGGCAGTTTCGAGTCTGCTAGCATCATCCATGCTGTCTCTATCAAGCTTCGATTCTTCATTTTAGCAACACCGTTCATCTGAGGAGTGTAGGCAGAAGTGAACTGATGCATAATTCCCTTTTCCTTGCAGTAAGCCTCCATCCATTGATTCTTGGACTCGGTTCAGTTGTCTGAGCGCACTTGACGTACCTTCAATGTGTAGAGGCACTCCAGAGTAGTTACTAATTCTTTTATTGTCTCAAATGTTTCAGATTTGTATTTCAGAGACATCACACAAGAGAATCTTGAGTAGTCATTAGTAACTACATAGCAGTACAAGTCGCCTACGATGCTTCCTGTACTGACTGGACCAAACAGATCCATGTGAAGAAGTTCAAGAGGAAGTTCGATGGAATGAACTTTCTTTTCCTTATGAGACTTCTTCGTCTGTTAGCCCTTCTTGCATGCAACACGAAAATCAGGAAGTTGGAAGGTTTTGACGTTAAATCCTCTCACTAGATCGTTCTGGATCAAGTGATTCATCTTCCATGGATTAATGTGTCCCATTCTCCTATGCCAGGAGATAGAATCCTTCTCAGTAGCTTTTGACAAAAAGCATAAACTTCATGATCCGTTGTGGAGGCCTTTGATAGATCCAAGACATAAAGGTCCTTATATCTTGAGGCAGACATTAAGACTTGATCCTCTGGGATGACATAGTCCTTTTTTAGGACGTAGCACTTCTTGTTGTCAAATACTACCTTAAAACCTTTTTCATAAATTTGAGAAACAGAAAGCAAGTTATTTTGAAGTTGTTGAACATAGTTTACCTTGTCAAACTTCACTTTCTGATTACCTACTTCCACTTGAGCGTGATGTACCCACCTTTGTTTCCAGCAAACGAAACATGACCTCCTTTTATTTGTTTGACGTTTGATAAGAGATCCATGTTCCCTGTCATGTGCCTGGATGCTCCGCTATCTATGATCCACATGTTGGTTTCAGCACTATAGCGAACACCCTGCACATTCAATTAAAAACATTAGTTCATGTTAGGGACCCAAGCCTTCACTGGCTTGGGTTTCCCAAAGGCATCACACATCATAAACTCAACCTATTGGCCTTTTCGAGGGTGAGGGAAGCTCAGATGTCTTCTTGTTTTCATTTTCAGACAATGAGATTGATTTTTCCTTCCATAAGCCAGCTTTGTGTAAGGCCTATTTGTGATAAACAGAGGACTGGCTAATGGGATGAACTTTAGGTTCACTAGCCCTTTTTGGTGGTGTCACTGAGTTCCTCTTAAAAGAGCTAGGTTTTGGTTCCGGAAGTTCAACTTTCCTCCTCGGTGTCTGATAATAAGGACAGTTAGATGCAATGTGTCCATACTCTCCATAGTTGTAGCATGATCTGCTTTCGAATTTATGATTTAACTGTTTTTGTGGAGATGTATGTGACACACGTGTGACCTTACTATTTTTGGGTTTTGACTCTTCTTGTTTAGATGTTTTGTTTGGTTTAATAAAGTTAATTGCTTTAACAGTCTTAACATCTTTTCCTTTTCTATTATCTGGACTTTAACAAGTTGCACATGATTGGTTAACATTACAGGTCATTTTAGTTTCAGATTTAGACTTGATTGACCCAGACTTTATATTAACCTTTTCAAACTCTTTTTCCAGATTAACACAAGGCATTTTATCTTTTCCCTTTGAAGTGGCCTCCTTTTGTTTAGTACCAGATTCATTTGATTTACATGTGGAATCTGGATCACTTATAAGAGGAGTAGACACCACATGATCCTTGATTGGATTATTATTGATTAGTTTACATTTTGCGTTCATCAAGATCTCATGTGGTGGTGGAACCACTTTATAACCCAATCCCTCCCCGTTGTTTCTCTCTCTCTCTCACTAAGTTTTGGACAATATGAGATGAACTTGTCCAACTATGTAGTTTTTGCTTTAAGGAATTAACTTCTACTTCTAAAACTGCCTTTTGTTTCTTAGTGTCGTCTAGAGAGTGAAGATAGTACCTAATGTCATTAGCTTGGTTAAAGGCTACTACTTCTGTTTCCCTAAGCTGTTTGTTGAAAAGGTCTATCTTTTCCTTATAACTATGCTCATTTTGTTTTAGAACTCTGTTAGCTTCAGTGCACAGTTCCAAGTCATTTACTAAGTTATCATTATGATCTAATAACCTATCAATTTTTAAATCAATGCTTTCCCTAAATTTATTACAATCAGGACAAGCATGATTATTGAAAAGTTGGTCAGTAGTACTTACCTGAGATGGTTCCGAAGAATCAGCCAGTTTGGCATTTCGTGTGCTGATGATTCTGACGTTTTTGCAGTTTTCCCATCTTCAGACAGGTACTTGACTACTGGGGCAGTCTCTTCAATGTTTGACATCGTGAGTTTGACTGCAATATCTCCTTCACTAGCAGAATCATCATCTAGATCCTCCACACTAGCGATATTGGATTCTCCCGGTGAGACAAACCGAAAGCTCCAGTCTTGTCCTTCATCATCATGAGCAGTCAAGGCTTTAGGATCCTTGCTTGATGAAGTAGAACTGCTAGCGGATTTATCCTGACGATGGAAGGAAGTGAAAGGATTCCCGTTTCCAGTCTTCTTTGGCTTCACACACTCCCATTTGAAGTTCCCTTTCTCGCCGCAGTTGAAACAAGTCACCTTGGTCTTATCGAAACCAAAGGTAGTGTCCTTAGTTGCAACCAAGTTCTATTCGGTTTTCTTGACAAACTTTTTAGCACTCGCTAAGGCCCACATTATGTCCAACCTTTCCAGCTCTGTCTCGTCAACCTGCTCATAGTCCTCATCTGCCAGATGGTAGTTTCCAATTTTACTAGCAATTAGTCCATCATAGGAGTGGACTACAGCAGCTAAGAGATCCATGTGTTCTTTAGCTACCTCAACTGTCACATTACCAAAATTCTCGAACTTCAGTTTTGCTGTATTGGCTTTAGGTACAATGTATTGGGTACCAGACGACCCTGACGTTTCTGATCCTGAAGTAGAGGCTTGAGAAGGGCTAGACGAGCTTGATACAAAAGTTGTCTGAAGAGGTGCTCTAAATGTTTTGGCTTGTGGAGTCGGATTGTACAGGGCTGGGTTCTAATCATAGGAAGACTTTCGTGCTTTATACTTCATTCTCAGCTGTTCCTCTCTCAGTTTTAGAATGAAGTCATTGATATCTAACTTCGTTAGCATACCATTCTGTCTGAGGTTGGAGACAAATGAAACCCATTTCTCCGGCAACCCATCTACAAAGTTATACACTTTGTCCTCCATTGACGTCGTTACTCCATGAGTGTGCATCTCACTCATCAAGTGGTAGAACCTATCGATCACATCATCTAGGCTTTCTTTTCCCATCGAGGAGAAGTTGTCAAACTCGTTCTTTAAAGCCTTAGCCTTTATGGCCTTCAATGATGCGTTTCTGTCATACCTTTTCTCCAATGCATCCCATAGTTTCTTTGCTTGTGTATACTCCAAGAATTGATGGAAAATATCTTTCAGAATTGACTGTGTAAGCAAAGCATAGACTTTCTTTTCAGCATTGCATTTGAGTTTTTGTCCATCAGTCATGCCACCAAGTGTGAGTTTGACACCATCAGCTCCGACTGGCATGCTGTACCCCGTCTCTATAGATTCCTACAGATTGGGATCTACTCCATTTAAGTAGATCTTGAAACGTTGCTTCCATTGTGGGTATTCATCTAACGTGATTAGCTTTGGGGGTTTATTATGATTCCCCACTTCATTCTCCAATAGTAGTAAATTCTGAATACGTGAGTCTCTCCCTGCTGTGAATGCTGAGTATTGGTCCTCCATTGCTATAAACTTCAAATTTAAACCAAACTGTTGTATTAGTGCGAATGAAGGTGTGCGATTGGGCTATTCGTGCGATTGAACTATGTGGATGGTTCAATCGTGCGACTAAACTAATGCGAATGACTCAGTGGGCCGAATGAACTATTGCGGTTGAACAATGCGAATTGACTTCTCAGTTGTACGAATGGGAGTACGAATGACTCCAATCGTGGGTATGAGGGATGCGTATGACCTCAGTCGTGCAATTGAGTCAATCGTGCGACTGAACCTTCTGGATTTCGAAAATTCATAGGTTTAAGGTGTTTGGACACTAAAACACAAATTTCTTGCTAACCCTAATTGTCGTATGCCGGAAAAACTAAACTTTACGATCAAGAGACATCTAAAACCTGATTTGACACAAAATATTGCATTTTTGAGTGTAAAAGCACAATTTTTATATCAAAACGACTAAATCACACGTAAATCTACTGGACGAATACTAACAGATTTACGCGTATACCGAATCAAATAGTGCGGAATCCTATTTGACTAGCGATCCAATCAGTGAGAACGCACGTAGAATCAATTTAAGATTGAATCTAAAAGTTAAGAACAATTAGCAATCTATCTACAACGATCTATGAAGTTAGAACAGGTTACTAGAGGTCTCTGATGGCTAGGGTACGTTTGAGTATCGAATTATGCAAAGTGTCTAAGTTTTCCATGATTTTAGTGGTATTTATAGGTTAGGGTTTCTCAATCGTGCGACTGGACCATTTGCATGGTTCAGTCGTGCGATTGAGTCATGCAGTTGATCCATTCGCACGACTGAGTGTTCAGTCATGCGACTGAGCCAATCTCATGTTACAATCATGCGACTGATCCAGTCTCTTGATTCATTCATACGACTGGTTCATTAGCATGAAGTTGTTCATGTTTATGGTCCATTAGCATGGGCCAATCGCATGAGAACTTCATATGATTAAGTTTGAATATGTTTCATAATCATTAATTAACTTAGATTTATTCAAAAAACCACAACCTATTTAGTTAGTTCAATAAGCGTTATTACATACCAAGCAATGAAATATTCAATATTATAAGCACAACCATACATTGTATTTCATTCGGTACCCATTCAATTACATAGGAGTAAAACAATAAAAACATATTACATTAAGTTCAGAAACTAGGGACACATGTATCTACAATGGTGTCAATGAAGAAGAAACAAAGATAAAAGAAAGTGATTGGAATTAGCTTGCAAAAGAAGAAATACAGATACAGATATACCACCCATTTTGACCCGTGATAGATTTTGTTGTGTCCATTTTGACCGACTATTTTATTCTTTTCATAATATTCTGCCCATCAAAACCCAGTAATAAATTATGTGTGGCCCAAAACTATCCATCATATTAAAAAAATTACCCATAGCGGCCCAAAGTTAGGCTTGTGGGTTCGTTTTTGCAAGGAATAATGTTACCTTATAATCATTGCACTTGTAAATTCGTTTGATTCTTGTAAACTCTTGGCAATTCACTTATATGTTGTGGTTAGTTGATCTTTGTAATTACCGTGTGTTGACGATTATATGTACAATCATTATCTATTGCTATATTGGTGACGTCATAGATCTATGGGCTTGATAAGCCTGCTTGGTTAATCCAAGTACACTTCGCTAATCTTATAAACTTGTAAACATGGAAAACTTGTAAACTGTCAAGGTTTGATTGTGCATCTGTCTTATATCCCTAGTTACTTTGTTCACTAATTTATAACATGAATTGCCATCTTTTATATACTTATATACTGAAAAATATGGAAATCTCACCAACATTATGTTGACCTTGTATTTTTAACATGTTTCAAGAAATATGCAAGTTTGATTGTCATCTTGAAGTTCTTTCACATCTAGGAATGGACCTAGCTAAATTAATGAAATGACTTGGTTTATTTACATCTTATGTTATGTCTATTTTCATATTTGAGACTTATGCTTGTAATGTTACTTTTGAAACTTATGATTAATATAATTGGGTTTAATAATAGTGTTATGTGGCTGTGAACGATCTTAACTCTCATAACTCGATGTTTCCGCCGTCAAGGTTGGGGTGTGACATAGAACGTTCAAACTGCTAATACTTCATAATACATGTGAAGGCAGTATCATTACTCTGTTGAAACTCTTCAAAGACCATGTACGTTCCAAACAAACAGTCAATTGTATAATTTCTGAAATGCTAAAAGAAGCAATGTCTCATTGGGAATAGGACTAGTGTCACTATATGAATCCCCGTGTAGACTCCAGTTACATTAGAGCTCACAAAAGAGTAAAGGTTATAGATGTTTCCTTATTATTAGCAAAGTCTAATAAGGACTGGGATTCTAGTGTTCCAAGGAATATAATGAAAGATGTGTACTAACTATGACCATTATCTCATGGCAAGATTTGCTAGGCTTCACATGCATTGCAAATTACAATTACTTGTGCACCTGTAATGGGAATTTGCTTTGCATGGTCACCCCAACTCATCCTATTCGAGTTAAGATATCTTATCAAGTAAAAAGTATTATCCATGATTTGAGTATCAATGATACGGTTACTAACCAAAAGTTAATTAATAGATGTTGTACAAAGGAATTAATTGATAGAGAATTCTCTTGATTAGGGAACAATCAAAAGAAGCCGTGTACAATAATCCAAAATCCAATAAAGTAGTCATTTGATCTGAGTATGTCACGTTTCTTGTCTACGGGTGTCGTATTAGCCAGCGTTTTTGTCTTCCAATATTCAACCCAACAAGTTTTGAATAAGGGCCCCTATAGAAAATGCAACATCAACAATATGGAATAAAGGCTTGCTTAACAACCAAATCCTTAGAAGATTTCATACAGTAGCACTTATTAAGCCAATATGAATATAAGTCAAATACATAGCTAGAGGATGCAATTAGCTAAGGCATTCTCAAGGTATAAATAGATGATACAATGCCTAAACCTTTCCGAAATAAATATATCAAAGATAGCTTGTAAGACAAGATATGTAAGCATAGCCAATACTGCACGTAGAACATTCACATATATATTATTGTACATGTAATCCTATTATGCATACTACATGTGGGTACTTAGGTTATAGTCTAGGTCGAACAACCCACCTAATTCTCTATAACCAATGGCTTTGATACCAATCTTTCACACCCCCGCTTATAGCGGAAACACAAGGATGTAACGGACGGGATCGTTATAACACATTGTTAATAGAGATGCATTAAATGATGAAAGTCAACGATTCATGACGTCACCTGACACAAATGGAAAATTGTGTCACAGTTAATCAATTCCATGACAAACATAGTCATACAAATGAATAAGTATAAATCCCACAACTCGGGAACAAGTGAACATAATGTGGATAACACATAAAAGTCAATGCAATTGTTAAAGACATCTGTGAATCCTAGAATCGCAAATCAGGAATTATCAGCGTTAGTTGATGTCAAGTCAACGTTTGCGGAATCATCGTTGGCTTGGTTTAATTGTTTGTATAACAAATCAATATCAATAATGATTCAAGAACACAATTAATGAATTAACACATGTTAAATTCGATTCAAACGTATTTCATCAAAACATGCTAATGATTACAAATAAACAATGAACGAATGCTATTAAATTTTGTGTTCTGATGATGTGACGGTTGCTAGGGTATTGATTTGTGTGATGTGATGTTTGGTGATTGTAATGTTGCTTGGATGTTTGTTGTCGAAGCCGTAAATTGATTTGAAACCTAGGATCCATATATATTGACAATGATATTTCTATAAAGGAAATACCGGAGCTCTTAGGATTTGAATTGTTTCAGTTAACGAATCTTTGGATTTCTTGGGATTCACATAACTGACGTGTTGACTTGTAATACTTGTATTGTTTGTATACAAGTGTTTGGACTCCGCATTAGTACTGTCTTCCGTAAATAATTGTTCTTCCGCAACAATATTGTTCTTCCAAAGCAAACTGGTTCTTCCACAAGAATCTTCACGTGGAATTCTCACTTCACTTGTTGATGGGGAATCCGCAGATGATCTTCGGATGTTTGTTAATTGTAAGAAACCTATCTACGGAAGAACAAAATGTTCATTTGTAGATGTTTCTTACACTTAGTCAATTTCAAAAATTGTCTAAGTATAATGTTTGTACCTGCGGACATACATAAATCAACACACATATATATGGGTTAACCTATACATTTAATGCACACACATTAATGAATTACAACCATTCATTACAAATATTAATTCAAGTACTAAGCCAATACAAAATGGACTACATCTACTGATCCTAGACCTAACTATACTCCCCCTTAGGCTTAGCTACTTGTAATCATTTCTTCAATACAGAAAGCTCCTTCAATCTTGAAACCATTTTCTTGTTGCAATATGATGCTGCATCCTTTTGATCATCGTATTTGTACTTGATCTCCATTCTGCATATCCTTTGGATTGTCTCAAAATTCATCCCCAATACAACTCCTTCGATGGTAAGGGTTTCCAAAACACATTGATTGTTAACAATTTCTAGCTCATCTTCTTCTAAGATTCTCAATTTTGATACACCTTCAATGTTGACTCCCTTCAACATCCTAACATTATACCTTCTTCTTTTGTATGCTTTGGCATACAACTTATCCACAACTTGTATCATATGAATGTATAAGCATAAATCATTCTGTGCTCTTTCATCTACCAACTTTGGGAAGAATTTATCATGTAAGAATGATGTGTAGCTTGGATGGAGCATTTTGATCTCTATAGGGTCGAAGATTCTTATCTTGTCACCTTTCCTACCATTAGCATTCCCCTGTAGCAGCATTTCTTTTGTTTTCTCAACATACCCCCACTCAGTTATGGGAATAGTGTATTGATTTCCTCCAATGACTTTGATGGCTACTGTTTTCCTATTAATACAACCAACTCTCCTTAGGAAATCATCATCAACTAATGAGGAGGAGTTGGTGCTTGATCTTTTCTTCCTCTCTAATCTCTTTTTATGCTCATCATCCTCTCTTTTTGCTTCTTTAATCAGATCATCTTTGAATTTTGTCTTTAACTTTCCCACCAACACAGAGAAATCTCTTCCCCTTGAGTGAATTGGATAGTTAGACATTATTAGACTTTGTAGATACTTGATGTCTCTCTCATGAAGCCTTAGCAATGCTTCTGTATCATAGAAATACTGAATTCTTCCAGAGGTTATCTTGATAATTGCACAATCCCAGTCTAGATCATATTTCCAGGCCATAATCTTGTTCTCTTCCACAAAACTGGGAATTGTGATGTGATCATATAGCTCTATCAGAGTTGATTTCTATTTAGTGATTTCTCTAACAGTTGTACTTAATGGCTACACTTTGCCAGGAATGACTGCTCTTGGCTCTCTGATCAATTTGTTTTTGCATTTGTGCTGATCTTTGGATTCAACAGTTACAGGATCAGCAGAAAGGTTGCTTTCATGCTCATAGGATGAATTTGGAGCTCCAGTCCTGAACCTTACTCTAGTGTCAAGCTCAACTGACATAACATGTTCCATCATTCTTCTCAGTTCAGTAACATTTCTTCCTTTAAGCTTATGAGCCTTGTAATTTTGTCCCTGTAGCCAACATACCATATTGTACTTGTTGAGTTTTGTTGTGTCATAGTGGCCTAGATCTTTCTTGATTTTCTGGATGGCTTGAAATGTTGTGAATGCCTCATAATCACAATTAGGAATCATAAATCTAGCCACCTCAAATTACTTCAGTATGTTCTTTATTTCAGCCATATTCATCCTTTCAACCATGTCATATGGAAATCCATGGTTGATTAGGGTCATAAGCATAGTAGATTCAGTCTTTTCTTCTATTATGTCTTTTGTTGTTAGAACATAATTAGCCTTTAAGTCTTCTTGTTCTTTCTTAGGCACCTCTTCAGTCAGTTCCTTCTATTCAACATCACTCTCATCTTCAATATGAATAACTTGCTTTGATGTTCAAACATTCATTGAAGGAGAGTGCTCTGGAGATGTATGCATTGACCTTTTGGGTGAATCTTCAATATTGATTGTTTGTTTCTTTGTTGAACCAAAATACTTCCTTTTCCTTGAGTATTGAATGAGTTGCTTAGAATATTCAGCATGTTTCTTTAGTTTGTTTGATTCAATAGCACATATCTTCATCTTCAACTGATCAATCTCTTCTTCTTTTTTTCTCAACAGAGTTGATTGATCATAGAAAGAGTCATTCATTTGATCAATTTTCACCCTTAGTTTCTCATTTTCATCTTTCTCTTTCTCTACTGATTCTTTGAGCTAAGAATCTTGTTGAAGAAGGGCATCAATCACTTCATTATTACACAGGGAATCTTCTCTTAAGCTTTTGATTCTTGATTCTAGCTATATTAGCACTTCATCCTTTCCTGCTATTATCCGTTTTAGCTCCTTAATCCTTTGCTTTCTGAAATTAGATTTCACTACAAGCTTGTTGTACTCAGCCACCAGATAACTTTTGCTTAAAGGGATGTCATTATCACTCAGATCACCTTCATTGTAAGCAATAACTTCCTCATATTTTTTCTTCTTTCTTTTCTTCTTGATTACCAACAATCTCAACTTTATGTTCTTCTGTATGAGCAAACACACTTGCTGAGCTTGAGCATTCATCTTTTGATTGATCATGCTTATCATGATAAGGTTGTGCTTCTAAGTTCATGTTGTGCACTAAAGGCTCTATTTGATCGGATGCAAGTGGTTCTTCATCTTTGGAGAGTGACAATGGGATGGTGCTTGCTTGAGAGATCAACTCAGTCTCACCAAAGTGAACAGAGTTTACAAACTGAGTGACTGAAAAGGGTTTAGTATGTACACTCTCAGATAGTTGATGAGAAAGTGGTGAGATGGGCTAAGTGTTTTGACTGGCTGAGGGAGATTGTTGAGAGTGAACAAATAGAATGGTTGAAATGGGTTCAGTATTTTGACTTGTAGCTGAAGGGAGTTGTGGAGATTGTTGTTGTTAGTGAATGGGTGAAAGTTCTGGAGAGTGTGTGGCTTGTACAGATTGGTGGGTGAATCCTCCTGTTGATCTTCCCACACAAGCTCTTGAGGGAAGTTTGCATATGCATCTACCACATGATCAAACATGGGCATGTCTCCTCCTTCATACTTCCTAGATATTTTATTTAGAACAGATTTACCTAGGTGAGCTTGAACAAACACACCACCATCTACAGTAGTCCCAGACAGATTACCATAGTCAAGCAATTGGTTTGCAACCAAAGAACTTGAGAGCAACTGGCTGAAGCAGCTATGTACTCAGCCTCAGCTGTGGATACAGAGACATTGGTTTGTTTCTTGCACTGCCATGATACTAGTCCTGGTTCGATAAATTGACATCCACCAGTTGTGGATTTTCTATTACTGTTACATCCACATAATCACTGTCTGAGTATGAGTAGAGTGTAAAGTCACCATCCTTTGGATACCAAAGACCAAGTCCTGGTTTTCCTTTGAGATATCTGAACTGAAGATTCTTTTCACAGCATTCAAATGAGATTCTTTTAGATCAGCTTGGTACCTAGCACAAACACACACAACTAACATAATGTCAGTCTACTGGCAGTTAAATACATAAGAGATCCTATCATTGATCTATATAATCTTTGATCAATAGATTTTCCTGTAGGATCAGGTACAATCTATTCAATTGTTGAGGCTGGAGTTTTGCATGAAGATGTATCAGCAAGATTATACTTCTTCAGAATTTGATGTATGTATTTTTCTTGATTGATGAAAATCCCATCTATCTTTTAATGAAGTTGAAGACCAAGAAAGAATGTTAATTCTCCCATTGAGCTCATCTGAAATTCTGATTTCATCAATTCTTCAAAACTGACACACAATCTCTTATTAGTTGATCCACATATAATGTCATTAACATATATTTGAACAACCAAGAGATCTTGATGTTCTTGTTTGATAAAGAGTGTCTAATCAATAGTTCCTCTCTTGTAGCCATGCTTGAACAAGAAAGATGATAGTGTTTCATACCACTTTCTTGGTGCTTGATGAAGACCATACAAGGCTTTATCTAGCTTGTATACCCTATGTGGATAATGAGAATCTTCAAAACCAGGGGGTTGTGACACATAAACTTCCTCATCAAATTTCCCATATAGGAGTGCACACTTGACATCCATCTGATACATAGTGAATTTCTTATATGATGCATAAGCTAGGAACACTCTTATGGCTTCAATTCTTACAACTGGTGCAAAAACTTCATCATAGTCTATTCCCTCTTCTTTTGTGTATTCTTGAGCAATCAATCTTGCTTTATTTCTTACAATCATCCCTCTGTCATCCAATTTGTTTTTATAGAGCCCTCTTGTTCAAATAGGATGTTGGCCTTCAGGTAAATCAACTAGAGACCACACTTTTTGCTTTCTAAATTGTTGAAGCTCTTCTTGCATAGCTTCAATCCAGCTATTGTCTTTTAAAGAAGCAGTGATGTTTGGAGGAACCACTTGTGAGAGAAAAGAACTTAAGAGACAAAGGTTGGCAGTACCACTTTGGCTTCTTATAGTTCTCTTTGTAAGATCTCCAATGATGTTGTTGACTGGATGAGTCTTATGGATTCTTATTTATGGAGTTGATTCAACTGGAATAGATGATTCCAGAGTAGTCATATCCAATGTTGCAGACTGATCCAAACAAATTTGAGAGTTTAGGAAGTAGTCAAAAAAATCAACGTGTGGTGTTGAATGATCTTCAGTAGCCTGATTATCAGCAGCATCTTGAGTGTCTTCTACAGGAGCTGTAGGGGCTTCTCCACAATCAATTTGCTCTTCCGTAGGAGTTACAGGAACTTCTCCAGAATCATTTAGCTCATCTGTAGGAGTTACAGGAACTTCTCCGGATGATAAGTGAGGACTTTAAACATTTCCAATGTTTATTGTATTCACTTGAGAGCATGGATATGATGTAGGGACACCATTCACATTTCTGGATGCACATTGTTCCTCTCCATATGAAGTGTCAACTTCTACTTCTGAAGTGTTTCTACCTGAGGATGTGTGTATCCTTGGAGGATCAACAGATAATGTTACTTCATTCATATGAGGTGGAACAAATAGATAGCATACTTCAACAGATCCTGCAATGTTCAAATAATCATAGTTAAATGATTCAGTAAGAGCATCTATGTCAAACAACCATGATGAACCTTTATCTAATTTAGTAAATAGAGATTCATCAAAGGATACATTAGGAATTTCTTCCACCATCTTATTTTGTGGAATATAGATCCTATAATATTTAGATGTTGAAGAATAACCAACAATGAAACCATCATATGCTTTTTTCTGAAAATTTTCCCAATGACTCTTTTATGTTTAAAACAAATAGATGACATCCAAAAACTCTAAGATATCCTATGTAAGGTATCTTTTAAATAAGAGCTCATAAGGAGTTTTGTTGTGTTCTTTGACAATTAATGTTCTGTTATGAACATTGCATACAATATTCACTGCCTCAGCCCAAAAGGTGATGGGCAATTGTGAATCAGCTAGCATTTTTCTTGCTGCTTCTATGAGAGTTTTGTTTCTTTTTTCAACCACTTCATTTTGTTGTGTAGTTATTGTAGCACTGAATTGCCTTGCAATACCTTTGTTCCTGTAAAAGGAATCCAGTTCAAAATTGACAAATTCAGTACCATTATCACTCCTAAAATTTTTAACCTTAGCATTAAGTTTATTCTCAATCTTGATGACAAAGTCTATTAATGTTTCTGATGTTTCACTCTTTTGTTTTAAGAAAAAGACCCATGTAAATATTGTGAAATCATCAACTATCACCGAACAATATTGTCTTTTTCCAATGCTCATCACATTGGTAGGACCAAACATATCCATGTGAAGCAATTTGAGAGCTGTAATATTAGTATTGATAGTTTTTGATTTATGAGACACTCTATGTTATTTTCCTTTGTAACAAGAAGAACAATGAGTTGAGCAATGAAACTCTTTCTTTGGTAGACCAATGACTATGTCATTTTTCACCAATTTGTTCATGTTCTTCAAGTTAGAATGGACAAGCCTTATGTGCCACAGTTGAGATACATCTTTTGATAACTTAGATAGAAGGCATGTTTCATGATTTGTGAGAGAGGTGTTGTTCATATCCAAAACATAAGTGTTTCCTTTTCTTGATGCTTTAAAAAGGACCCAATCTTCTGGAACAGAAAAACCTGGCTTAAGAATGTAACAGTTAGCATTATCAAATAATGTGGTATAATTTTGATCACAAATTTGAGACACACTAAGTAAATTGTACTGTAAATTTTCACAATAATTTACTTTCTCAAACTTGAGTACACCATTTGTTACCATTCCTTCAGCAACAATTTTACCTCCCTTTTTATCCCCACCAAATGCCACATAAGAAGCATCTTTATCATTGAAATCATGGAGAAGTGAAAAGTTTCCTATCATATGCCTGGAACAACCACTGTCAACATACCAGTTGTTGTCAGCTCTCTAATATTATTCCTGCATTCAGAAATAAATCAGTTAGAATTGACAACCCAAGCCTTAATGATCTTGGGTTTGCCAACAGTGTCTACAATAGTTACTCCTTCAAGAATAAGTCTTGAAGTTTCAGTTTTAGATTTGTTTGATTCATTCTGAGTTGTTTCAGATGAGGATGATTCTGTTGAAGGGGATGTTGATGAACTAAGTTCTTGATTCCTAAATTCTTCTTGTTTCAGCTTATGTTTGTTTATTTGATGCTTTGATTTTGAAACTAAAACTTTATCATTAAATGTCTCACATTCTTTTGTTTTTGAATGATGTATATGAATTCCCTTTTTAAACTTATCAAAGAATAAATCATCATCCTTTGTTTCCTTTTCAGATAAATCTACCCGTTTGTGAGGTGTTTTTGATTGCAGGAAAGTTGATCTTTTCTTCGAATGATGAACACATGAGGATATTTCATCCTTTGATTTTGACTTTGATTTTTGTTCAGACTTCTTTAGTTTTGAACCCTTTTCACAATCAGTAGATTGAGTGTCTGATTTAGATTTATCTAAATCTTTCCACTTGGTGCCTTTTGTCTTGTTCTTTTTGATGAAATAACATTCCTGAGTAGAATGTTTATTTTTGTTGTAGATAGCACAATGTTTGTTGAAGTAGTAGTCAGTAGTCATGTGATTATTCATATTGCAAATAGAACAGTAGCTACTGAAGTAACAATTTTCAGTATTATGGTTTTTCATATCATACCATTTGCAATACTTTTCAACTGATTCTTTCTCAGAATCATTCTTATGGTTTGCCAACTTTTGAGGTT
>BJCM01255254.1:0-13883 GCA_018326385.1 Flaveria bidentis
TTGTATAATCAGTTAGATGTCTCTATCAGGAGACATCTGCTGACGTCACATTCCTCTATAAAAGGAATGTTTGACCTAATTTGTAGCCGCCGAAGCTTGCGAGTAAATTGATACATTATCTTTTGCAGAAAACTCACTCTTTATAGCCGTCACTGTTTGATTGAATATTCTTAGTATTCTTGCTTAGATTTCGTCTAATTTTAGTACGATTCCGCTGCATATTATAACCTAATTGTTCAAACCAGATCGTCGATCCCCAACATCACCTACCAAAGAAAACACAAACAAACCCCTACTCAGACTATTCAGTCTGTGGAGGCCCCCATATACTTACCCACATATGAAGAAGTGGACACTAGAGCTCCCACTTCTCCTGAGGAGCAAACCACTCCCATTCTTTCTATGGTCAATGCTGAGGATCCTCATGCTCAGCCTGATGAGCACATAAGCCAAACTGCCTTAAGCCATCACTCTGAGTCTCAACACTCAGGTGATCAACCTTCAGGGGACAGTTACCACGCCCAGCCTTTAGAACTTAACCAAAAAAATCCCCAATCTTGACTTCCATACTAATGAAGATCTAGGTTTTAGTGAGTATCATGACTCTCTATTCTTTAACCCTACTCAAAGAGAGATGAATGCTCCTAAATCTCCTACTTCTATCCCGCATCAGTCACCTACAACTGACGTGGACACTTCTGAATATATTAAGGATGTCCATATGGAAGAGGCTCTCACTATTGAAATTGATTACATCTTTCAGACCTCAACCATGGCAACTCAGCCCATTGACTTCTCAACTGAGGCTGTTAGCTAGCAGAGGAAAACCAACACCCAAGAACCTGAAGCTGGTGATAAGAGAGAGGACTCTGCTCCAATCATCTCATCCCCCAATGATTCTTCTAATGAAGAAGAGGAGAATCTAAGACTAAAGGTGCAACAATTGTCTACAACATGCACCTATTTAGTCTCCAAGGTTAGTCACCTTGAATCTTAAGTGACTACCTTGAAAAATAGGGTCAATGATCAGCAACTTGAGATTTCATTTCTTAAGGGCAAACTAGCTGGGAGACCTTTAAGAGGAGCTCAACTAGGAACACAAGAACCTATGCAGGTGATTGACCTAACTCCTAGCTCACCTATGCAAATGGGTGATACTACCAAAAAAGGGGAGAAAGTCATCACTATCACAGAACCTGGGAGTTCTTCAGAGAGTATAGACATTTAGGACACACCATCCTCACTTTTAATTATGCCTACTCAGCAACTTCCTCAAGCTCATATTGATATGGACTCTATAGACTCCTTAATACAGAGTCTGTTTGAGGAAGGGATACCAAGGGCTATGTCATCTCCACCATCTTCAAATCACATCATTTGGGTGGAGGTATGATAGCAATAGAAAAGCCCTGATCATTATTAGAGTTCAAGGGCAACAAGAGATCTTCAAATTTCATACCTTGAACTTCTATGAATGTCTAGATCTAGTCACAATGCCACTTGTCAGTCCAAGCCAATCAAGACAAGCTGACAGAATGGCTCAAAGAATCTAGGACAAGACCATTGCAGAGTTCAGCTTTAGAAGAAGACTAAGGCAATTAGGCTATGCCATCGGTTAACTGGATGTTGAGGCAGACCCTAAGATTAGTTTCATAGGGGAAACCTTGACTGAAGGCCCAGTGGCAGAACCTGAGAGAGCTGCAGTGATCCATACCCTTTTTGAGACACCTGCTGGTGAATGTGCTTCTCAACCTCTCTCTGGCCAAAGCTCAGAAGCTACATCAAGCAATGAAGGCCAAAGCTATCTCCACCCTGAGTCACAAAGGTCTATGAGTGACAAAGGGAAAAGAAAGATGACATCTGAGGAGATTGAGGAAGAGGAGAGAGAGAGAAAAATAAATGTGAGGGGAGAAAGTTCCTCTTCTGGGTCTACAAGACTCATGGAGACTACAATCAGGGTTGCCCCTAGACCAAACACTCAGGATGTTGAGTTGAGGGCAATCAGGATAAACTACTTGTAGACCGGAAACTATGACATTGACAATGTCATTGCTCTCCCCTTGGATGAACTAAATGAACTAGTTGAAATGGAGAGGTCAAAGGAGAAGAAAGAGGCAGAAGATGCAGAGCTACAAGTACAAATCAAAGAAGACAAAAGAAAGAAAATATTGTACAAGCATGTGCCTACTCTCTCCCTAGTTCAAGAAAGTCCTGCACATGAGGATGTGGTTCAACAAGAACCTCAGGTAGATAAAAGAGATGATAGGATCAAGATGATCAACTACTTGAGTGCCACAGGCCTCTATCAAGAAGAAGCACTTCTTCCCTTATCATATGACTATGTTGAGTTTGAGTATCTCAAACAACGTGAACTTGAGATAGTCAAGGAAAGAAAGACAACCAAAAGAAAGCTAAGGGAAGAAGCTACTAAGTTAAGAGCCATCATCCAAAAGAACATGAAGAAGTCTGCTGACAGTAAGAGGATGATGAGGTTCTTGAAGCCTTATGGATTATCTGGAAGGAGACTTTGCCTTATGTCTCTATCAAGTATGGATGAGCATATTAGGGTGATCAAGCAGAAGATAAAGAGTGGAGAGTTGACTGACTTACACTCCCTACCAAGTGAAGCTCCACCTGAAGTGGAGGTTAAGGTTGAACAACCAGAGACAACACAACCTGGACCTCCTGCTGAATTTCAGCAAGCTTCATCATCTGATCCATAGCAGGGTCAACCTCCCTTTCCTTTTGAGCCTATGAGAGAGGAAGTCCCAACTGAGAAAGACAATGAAGATCAATCAGGTGATGCACGTCAGTTTTCTCACTTAAAAGGAACAAAAAGAATGAAAAGGATTGCTTCATATCCAAAGTCAAAGAAGAAGAAGGTTGCATCCTTTTCTGAACCTCAGTAACATCCTGAGGATATGCAGCCAGAGGATGCTACATCAACTCCCATTCAAACAGCTCCTCTAGCATCAGGAAGACCCATCATGTCCTGGACATACACCACAAATCCAGAAAGATGGCATGTCATCAGAGATCAAGGCATTGAAGACATCTACACTTGGCAAGAAGTGTTTCAGTTGCCTCTGCATGATCTCTTTGACATGAGAAGACATTTTGATAGTCTGAGGGATCCTAATGAACGCTTAAAGAAAGGAATGGTCATTATCCTAATAAGGATTGTCGATATCTGAAGTCTACTAGTGTTTTGGTAGCATCAGCCTAGGGGAAGTTTGTAGAGATTATATGAAGAGGCTGATGCAACCCAAACACCCAAGGTCTCTAATGCATGCTGCACAAGTACACTGAAGAAGAATGCTTCGGAAGTTTCACACATGCAACAAAAATATTCTAAGAGTAAAATCTTCCGAAGCCAAGACCAATATTTTCCAAAGCCAACGATGAAGTCTTTTGAAGCTTCAGAGACAAAGTCTTCTGAAGCTGAACACTTGAAGACAAATTTCTTCTGAAGACTTTTAACAACATGTTTTATCTCATGTAGTTTAAGATAAAGTTGGACCTCTTTCCGCTGCAACTCTATATAGTCACCAACTTGCATGAGTTGGTGAAAAGGTCCATGCTTTTGGTAACTGTACATTAAGGTCTTGAGTCTGTAACTTTCTACTTCATGTACTTTATCCTTTTTGTAATAGATAAGAATGTGATCTATGGCATGTCATAGTCACTAGTCAAAAGGCAATCTGCCTTTTGACTCTAGAATTGATTTTGTTTTGTGTCTAGTCACTTGTATCCAGCTGACCTTCAAAGTATGGCTGGCTATAGGATGTAGTATAAGTATCTCAGGTTCTTGTAACTTTCTTTTATGCTTTGTAACATTTGTAATAGAACTTGAAAAAGCAATATACTGCAATCTTGAAAACCATATACTTGTCTGTCTTGTTCTCTTGTTCTGTCTCTTACTTGTGTTCTTAGTATCTTCTATTATGGTTAATCTAGTTCATTGTTTGATTAAGTTTAGTTTGTTCTCCTCCTTGTGTTATTGTGTTGTAAGTGACCACCCTTCACCGGTCTTACAGTCTATTAGGATATTATTTGCTATAGCTGCTTATTATGATTATGAGATTTGGCAAATGGATGTCAAAACCACTTTTCTAAATGGATATCTTGAGGAAGATGTCTATATGGTTTAGCCTGAAGGTTTTGTCAATCAAAAACATCCTAACAAAGTATGCAAGTTAAAGAAATCAATCTATGGATTTAAGCAAGCATCAAGAAGTTAGAATCATCGTTTTGATGAAGAGATAATCAAATTTGGGTTCATAAAAAATGCTCAAGAAGCATGTGTATATAAGAAAGCTAGTGGGAGCATCATCACTTTCCTAGTATTGTATGTTGATGACATCCTACTATTTGGACATGACATTCCAACCTTGGAGGGTGTAAAAGCCTAGCTTGGAAGTTGTTTTTCCATTAAGGATCTTGGTGAAGCTGCATATATTTTGGGAGTAAATATTTATAGGGATAGATTAAGGCAGTTGATAGGTTTAAATCAAAGTGCATACATTGATAAGATCATGAAAAGGTTCAAGATGGAAAACTCTAAGAAAAGTAAAGTACCTATCTAAAGATTAATGATATTGAGTAAGACCTAATGTCCAAGCTCAAAGGATGAGCAAGACAATATGAAGGGAATCCTGTATGCATCTGCCATAGGATCCATCATGTATGCGATGATATGCACTAGGCCAAACGTGTCATGCGCCTTGAGCATGACAAGCTAATATAAGCAAAATCCTGAAATAGTGATTGGATGGCTGTTAAGAACATATTTAAGTACCTAAGGAGGACCAAAGATATGTTCCTAATCTATGGATCTGGTGAGGAGGAACTCGTAGTAAAAGGTTACACGGATGCGAGTTTCCAAACTGAGCGGGATGATTCATGATCACAATCGGGGTACATTTTCATCTTGAATGGAGGAGCAGTTTCTTGAAAGAGCTCTAAGCAAGATGTGGTGGCATTATCAACTACTGAGTGAGAATAAATCGCCACTTCAATGGCAGCTCATGAAGCTGCATGGTTAAAGAAATTCATTGCCGATCTAGGGTTTGTCCCATCCATTCAGGACCCCCTAGAATTTCTTTGTGATAAAGAGGGTGCGATTGCTCAAATCAAGGAAGCCCGTGCATATCAAAAGTCTAGGCACATTGAATGGAGATTCAACTACATAAAGGATGAAGTTGAAAAGGCAAAGATATGTATTCGGAAAGTTCACACAGATCAAAACATTATGTATCCACTCACGAAGCTTCTTGAAAAGGCATAGCATGAAAGTCATGCTTGTGCCATGGGACTTCAATGTTCTAGTGACTAGATTTGATCTTTAATTTTGTATTAAGATAATGTAACCCTTTTTTACTTGAAGGAATTATTTGATTATAATGTTTCAGCTTATGTGCCTATTTCGCATGGTTGAAATCCATGAGTAAATTGTTTACTCAGAACGTCCGTAGTCGTTCATACTTGTGGGAACAAGTACGAGGATAAGACTATTACGAACTTGGAATGGTAGATATTCATATGGATGAATATAGAGTAATGATTGTTGCCAAGGTTCATAAATATTTATGGGATACATATATTGGACTTACCTAAATCTCAAATGTTACTACATGGAATCTTCTTGATTGATCATAAGTAAATTTGACTAAAGGCGCACATCATTTGGTATCCTCTGACCTGAGATACATATAGGATCTTGATATTTACCGAATATTATACTTTGACTTAGTTCTTCGCTGGTCTGAAACATGGCAGTACATAAGTTTGAGTTCAAGCATAATATAAGGTAATTGTGAGAGACGTATGTAATCAAGATGGGATGTGTCCCTCTTATTTGTTGAGAGTAAGATGCCTAAAGCCTGATAAAGTTAAGTCAATGGAGAATGATCACTTTGTGTCTCTGGGATTTAACATGACATCTGGGACAAAAGGATAGATGATTGATTCACCTTAAACAATTCGAGTAAGGTACTTGAAAGGGATGATGTTATTGAATGGCTCTTAGTCATACATATTAAGGGTAGAGAACCGATTATTAGCAGTATTTACTGCTTTCATCAATCTTCTATCAATCTTGTGCAAGTGGGAGATTGTTGGATCTTATATGCCTAAGACACATAAAAGATTGATGTGGTTAGTACGCTATGATCCAACTCGGGTCATACCCAATAACAACCTAATCAAACACCTATAAATATTTATTTGTTGATGAGATCAAACAAATAAATATTGACACCAATTTAGAAAATGGATTTTCTAATTCATAGCATTTGAAATAGAACAAATTATATGGATAATTTGTTCATGATATATTATTTGTAACATTATTTAAGTATGTTAAATAATAACAAATAATAGTGTGTTAATGTTATAAAATTAAAAGAGGTTTTAATTTTATAAATCTTATGGGTTTAAGAGTGTAGAAATTTATAAAAAAAATGGGAGGGAACCCATTTTAAAAGACCATTTTCGGCCGCCCCTTTAGGCATGGGGAATCTCTTTCTCTTGGTTTTATACAAGACTTAATGTTCCTTGCACTCTTCCCTCATCACACTCTCTCTCACACTGGCAATAGGCTCTCTCTTCCTTCTTCTCTTTGCTGAAAAATCGAATTTTTGGCTGAATTTGAAGTTCATCTTGGCTGATTTTCGGGTTTACAAGAAGGAGTTGAGATTTTGTGTTCTACTACCTAACAAGTTAGGTGTTTTCTAGAGCTTGTGGGCATACAAGCTTGAGGACTTCTCTTTTGGAGGCTAGACATTCAAGAAGCATCATCATCTTCTTCTCATCCATACAACATCCACTTGTTCTTGAAAGGTAGTTTCAAGAACACCTTTGGTTGTTCTTTTCATTTTGATAGCATTTCATTTCACATAAATATGATCCTTGTTCATTGGTTTTGTTTTAGGCTTAAAATGGTTTATATTTTCAGATTGTTAAACTCACTTTTAACACCTTATATTTGTTGTGTTTTGTAGTTTAAATGGTTAAACTAGCTTTGATAAACATGTAACAAAACCCAACAAGTTGATGCATGATCACCTATGGATTTAGTTAAGGAAGTGGCCAGATGCTCAACTTGTGCTTTTAAACTGTAATTTTCAGAAACAATTTTATCTAAATCCTTTTGTAAAAATTTAATCTTTATTTGATATAATTTATGTTCTCTTACATGAGATTCATTCAAAATCATTGTTTCTTTAACTTTATCATCCAATTGTTGAGCATGTACTCTATATCTCTCTACTTCCTCAATGCATATTGATGAACATAACCTGTCACTTACCTCACTTGCCATGGGTGGAACTTTGTTTTCCATGTGAGCCATTAAAGCTTTATTTTCTTCTAATACTTCCTTCTCATACATACTCCAGTCAATAGTTCCATCTTGAAGAATGATCAGCCCAGTTTCTTGTGAGTTGCTAGTTCCTGCTGATGTATTAGTGGCTAGTGGGGATGAGTTGGCAAGTTGTGGTTCCTGAAGGATCTTTGAGATGATGAAGTTTGTTTAGACTGATGTTGTGTTGAATCAGGATTTTGTTGATTGCATTCTTTAGAGAAGTGTCCATAGAGATTGCAGTTAAAGCATCTTACCTTTGACTTTTCAACACCAATCCGTGATGATTTGCTTGCAGCGGCCAAATTTTTGTTTCTTCTAAGATATTGTTTGGCTCTATAGGCAAACATTGCTTTTTGCTATTGTAGATCCATCTCTTCCACTACATCTGGAGGTAGTTCTTCCAAGTCTTGTTGGCACATGTTGGCAGAGGTTAATGAACTTCACAGGTATTATAACTGTTGATTGATGTCAAGTCAACCTTTGCGGAATCAACGTTAACTTGGTTTAAATGTTTGTATTAATTTCAATATCAGTAATGATTAAAGAATAAGATGAACGTAATGAATGAAACACAATTAATCATCAGAAAAATATTCAATTCAAACGTATTTCATTAAAAACATGTTAATGATTACAGATGAATAAACAATGAATGAATGATATTGATTTGAGTGTTTGATGATGTGACGGTTGCTAGGGTTTTGGTTTGTGTGATTTGATGTGATTTGTGGTGATTGTATTGTTGCTTGGATGTTTTCCATCGAAGTCGTCTCCTTGATGTGAAACCTAGGATCCATATATATAGGCATGTGTGATTCTTTTAAGGAAACACTAGATCTCTTGGGATTCGAATTGTTTGTGTTAAGGAATCACCGGATCTCTGGGGTTTCGTATAACTGTCTTGTTGACTTGTTGACTTGTAGCACATGTATTATACAAGTGTTAGGACTCCACAGGAATATTGTCTTCCGTAGATATTTTTTCTTCCACAAAAGTCTTGTTCTTCCGAGGGTACATTGTTCTTCCAAGGGTACATTGTTCTTCCGAAGCAATCTTGTTCTTCCATAGCAATCTTGTTCTTCCGAAGCAATCTTGTTCTTCCATCCTCAGACCTGATTGTTAATCTGCAGAAGATCTTTGGATGTATTTTACTTGTAAGAAACATATCTACGGAAGAAGAAATTATTCATCCGTAGATGCTTCTTACACTTGGTGAATTCTTACCAATTATAATGTTTTACCTGCAAACATACATAAATAAAAAAACATATATGGGTTAACCTATACATTTAATGCATACATAATAATGAATTATAAGTATTCATTACAAATATTAATTCAAGTTCTAAGCCTATACAAAATGGACTAGATCTATTGATCCTAGATCTAACAGGATTCTTATTGAGTGAATACGAATAGTTTCTTGGTCCTTTGCAACATCTACTATTGCAATGGTGCTCAACAAGATATATGAGGATCGAGATTTAGCATTTGTATTCATTATAGTTGGTTTTTAATGCTAGTCTATTACAAGATGGTGGTAGTGTGTTTTGGATGAGTTTGGGAAGGAGTGGATCGATTCTAACGGTTTTTATGGTCTCGTGTTCGGTTTTGATTACAATTAAAATGGTACCAATTTTGTTTCATTTTAGTTGTCCTTATTCTTGGATTTGATTGAACTAGTTTTGGAGTGTGTTGAGAAACAAAACTACATAAAACTGAAGATTGTTATGTGAAGTAAAAGATATCCGTGCCAGAACTATTGGTATTTACCATTTATGCGTACATATCTTGTTTCTGATGTATTTTGTGAAGTTTTCAAGACCACTTTATTGCATAAACCTATACTCGCATAACTTGAGTGGAATATATGAAATACTAATTTACATGATCATGGACGCTAGTTTGGTTTCTAATTAATTGATCATGCATTTGGTTTTGTCGCTAAGGTTTGATTACTTTTGTTCCATAATGGTAACATGAATTTGGATACTTATTAAGTGAATATGAGTAGTTTCTTGGCCCTTTGCAACATCTATCAATGCAATGGTGCTCAACAAGAAATATGAGGATCAAGATTTAGCATTTGGATTCATTATAGTGGATTTTTAATGCTAGTGTGTTTCCAGATGGTGGTAGTGTGTTTTGGATGTGTTTGGAAATAAGTGGATCCATTCAAAGGGTGATTTGTATGGTCTCGTGTTCGGTTTTGATTACGGTTTAAACGGTACCACTTTTGTTTCATTTAGGAATTGTAAGTTTCATTCTAGTTGTCCTTATGCTTGTATTTGATTAAATTAGTTTAAGAGTGTGTTTAGACACAAAACTAAGAAAGACTAAAGGTTATTACGTGAAGTAAAAGTTATCCGTGCGAGAACTACTAGTATTTAGCATTTTTGTATACATACTTTATTTCCAGTTTATTTTGTTAAGATTTCAAAGTAACATGGTTGCAGAAACCTATTTTTGCAAAATATAAGTGGAATATAAGAAAAATATATTTACATGATCGTGGACCTTGGTCTGACTTCTTATTCTTTGATCACGCATTTGGTTTCATCATTAAGATTTGATTTTTTTTTTCAAATATGGTAATATGAATTTGGATTCTTATTAAGTGAACACAAATAGTTTCTAGGTCCTTTGTAATATATATCATTGCAATGGTGCTCAACAAGAAATATGATGATTGAGATTTAGCATTTGGATTTATTATAGTGGGTTTTTAATGCTAGTGTGTTTCAAGATGGTGGTAGTGTGTTTTGGATAAGTTTTGGGAAAGAGTGGATTGATTCTAAGGGTGATTTGTATGGTCTCGTGTTCGGTTTTGATTACGGTTTAAACTTTACCAATTGTGTTTCATTTATGAATTGTAAGTTTAATTTCAGTTGTCCTTATGCTTGTATTTGATTAAATTAGTTTAAGAGTGTGTTTAGAAACAAATCTACATAAGACTGAAGGATGTTACATGGAGTGAAAGCTATGAGTGCGAGAACTACTGGTATTTACCTTTTTGAACACACACTTTGTTTCTAATGTATTTTGTTAAGATTTTAGGGCAACTTGGTTGCAGAATCCTATATTTGCATAATACGAGTGGAAAATAAGAAAAACTAATTTACATGATTGTGGCCTTGATCTGACTTCTTATACTTTGTTCACACATTTGGTTTCATCATTAAGGTTTGATTACTTTCGTTCCATAATGTAATTTAAATTTGGATTCTTATTGAGTGAATACGAATAATTTCTTGGTCATTTGCAACATCTATCATTGCAATTGTGCTCAATAAAAAATATGAGGATCGAGTTTTAGCATTTGGATTTGTTATACTGGGTTTTTAATGCTAGTCTGTTTCAAGATGGTGGTAGTGTGTTTTGGGTGACTTTGGGAAGAAGGGGATCAATTCTAAAGGTGATTTTTATGGTCTCGCGTTCGGTTTTGATTACAGTTTAAGAGGCACCAATTTTGTTTCATTTCAGTTGTCCTTATGATAGGATTTGATTAAACTGGTTTAGGAGTTTGTTGAGAAAGAAATTACATAAGACTGAAGATTGTTACAAGAAGTAAAAGTTATCCGTGCGAGAACTATTGGTATTTACCAATTTTGCATACACACTTTGTTTCCGATATATGTTGATAAGTTTACAAAACCACTGGATTGCACAAACCTATTCTAGCATAACTTGAGTTGAATATAAGAAATACTAATTTACTTGATCGTGGACGCTAGTTTGGTTTAATCGTTACGGTTTGATTACTTTCGTTCCATAACGGTAACATGAATTTGGTATCTTATTGAGTGAATACAAATAGTTTCTTGGTCCTTTGTAAAATCTATCATTGCAACGATGCTCAACAAGAAATATGATGATCAAGATTTAGCATTTGGATTCATTATAGTGGATTTTTAATACTAGTATGTTTCAAAATGGTGGTAGTGTGTTTTGGATGAGTTTAGGAATACGTGGATCGATTCTAAGGGTGATTTGTATGGTCATGTGTTCGGTTTTGATTACGGTTTAAATAGTAACAATTATGTTTCATTATGAATTGTAAGTTTCATTTCAGTTGTCTTTATGCTTGGATTTGATTAAATTAGTTTAAGAGTGTGTTGAGATACAAAACTACACAAGACTGAAGGTTGTTACATGGAGTAAAAGCTATCCATGCGAGACCTACTGGTAATCACAGTTTTTGTATACGTACTTTGTTTCTGATGTATTTTGTTATGATTTCAAGACAACATGGTTGCAAAAACCTATATTTGCATAATACCAGTGGAATATAACAAAAACTAATTTTCATGATTGTGGACCTTGATCTGACTTCTTATTCTTTGATCATGCATTTGGTTTCATCATTAAGGTTTGATTACTTTCGTTCCATAATGATAATTTTAATTTGGATTCTTATTGAGTGAATACGAATAGTTTCTTGATTCTTTTCAACATCTATCATTGCAACGGTCCTTACCAAGAAATACAAGGATCGAGATTTAGCATTTGGATTCATTATAGTTGGTTTTTAATGCTAGTCTATTTCAAGATGGTGGTAGTGTGTTTTGGATGTGTTTGGGAAGGAGTGGATCGATTCTAACGGTGATTTTTATGGTCTTGTGTTCGGTTTTGATTATGGTTTAAATGGTACCAATTTTGTTTCATTTCAGTTTTCCTTATGCTTGGATTTAATTAAACTAGTTTAGGAGTGTGTTGAGAAATGAAACTATATAAGATTGAAGTAAAAGCTATCCATTCAAGAACTATTGGTATTTAATGTTATTGCTTAGTACTTTCTTTCCGATGTTTTTTGTTAAGTTTTCAAGACCACTTGGTTGTACAAACTTATACTAGCATAACTTGAGTGGAATATAAGAAATACTAATTTACTTGATCGTGGATGCTAGTTTGGTTTCTAATTTATTGATCACGCATTTGGTTTCATCATTCAGGTTTGATTACATGCTTTCCATAATGTTAACATGAATTTGTATTCTTATTGAGTGAATACGAATAGTTTTTGGTCCTTTGCAACATCTATCACTACAACGGTACTCAACAAGAAATAAGAAGATCGAAATTTAGCATTTGCATTCGTTATAATGGATTTTTATTGATAGTGTGTTTGAAGATGGTAGAAGTGTGTGTCGGATGAGTTTCGGAAGGAGTGGATAGATTCTAAGGGTGATTTGTACGTTAAGAACGATACCAATTTTGTCTCATTTATGAACTGCTAGTTTCATTCTAGTTATCCCTATGCTTGGATTCGTTAAAAATAGATTAAAAATGGTTTGAGAAACGAAACTACATAAGACTAAAGGTTGTTACGTGAAGTACAAGCTATCCGTGTGAGAACTACTAGTATTTACCGTTTGTGTATACACACTTTGTTTCCGACTTATTTTGTTAAGATTTCAAGACAACTTGGTTGCACAAACCTATACTTGCATAATATGAGTGGAATATAAGAAAACTAATTTACATGATCGTGGACATTGGTCTAACTTCTTATTCTTTCATAACACATTTGGTTTCATTGTTTAGGTTTGGTTAATTTCATTCCATAATGGTAATTTAAATTTGGATTCTTATTGAGTGAATACGAATAGTTTCTTGGACCTTTGCAACATCTATCATTGCAACGATGCTTAACAAGATATATGAGGATTGGGGTTTAGCATTTGGATTCATTACAGTGGGTTTTAAATGCTAGTTTGTTTCAAGATGGTGGTAGTGTGTTTTGGATGACTATGGTAAGGAGTGGATCGATTTTAATGGTGATTTGTATGGTGACGTGTTCGGTTTTGATTATGGTTTAAACTATACCAATTTTCTTTCGTTTATGAAATGTAAGTTTAATTTTAGTTCTCCTTATGCTTGGATTTAATTTAATTATTTTAAGTGTGTGTTGACTAACGAAACTACATAAGATAGATGGTTGTTAAGTGAAGTAAAAGCTATCCATGCGAGAACTATTTGTATTTACTGTTTTTACATTCGTACTTTGTTTCCTGTGTATTTTGTTAAGCTTTCAAGACAACTTGGTTGCACAAACCTATACTTTCATAATATGAAAGGAATATAAGAATAACTAATGTACATGATCGTGGACCTTGATCTAACTTCTTATTCTTTGATCACGCATTTGGTTTCATCGTTAAGGTTTGTTTAGTTTCGTTCCATAATGGTAATTTGAATTTGAATCTTATTGAGTGAATATGAATAGTTTCTTTGTCCTTTGCAATATGTGATATCCGGTAATTTTCCGTTATCCAACTCCGTTAGTTCCGCTAAGTTTTGCATACACGTGTCGTGAGCACACACTAGTTGTCGTTTAACGTTGGTGACGTAATAATAATTAATCATGTTAAATGGGTGATAATCAAGTTGTTAATGTGATTATGATGTTATGTTTATGTGTTTATATGTTTTAAATGTTTATTAAGAAAGTTTATCGCGTAGCGTGGAAACGTGTTTAGTTATTCGTAAATCTTGTGTTTTTGTAGAGATAAAATATATA
>BJCM01255256.1:0-11899 GCA_018326385.1 Flaveria bidentis
GAAGCTCACTTATGTTCTTGTCCCACCCGTTCATGTTATAGTTCATGACAAAGTTGTCAAACCTTTTTGATAAAGAGTTGAGGATCAAATCCGTAGCCAACTCTTTCGAGATGGGAAAATTCAGCCTTTCGAGGCGGTTGATGTGGCTTTTCATGTTAAGTACATAAGATGAAATAGATTGGGTGCCGTCCATACGACACGCATGGAGTTCTCGAACTATTTCGAAGCGCTCTACCCGTGCTTGTTGTTGGAACGTTTCCTTCAACTGGGTTATCATGTCGTATGCTCCATGATGTTCATACTCCTTTTAGAGATCTGGAGTCATACTAGCCAACATGAGGCGAGACACTTGGACCGAGTCCTTAGTGTACTTCACCCAATTACTGTAGGCCTCCTCATCATCCTCCTTAGGTTGATCAGGAATCAGATTGTCTAAGATGTATGATCATTTCTCTTGCTTAAGAACAATTCTTATGTTTCGAAACCAACCCATAAAGTTATTATGGTTTAGACGCTCCTTTTGGAGAATGGTCCTTAGTGATAGTGAGTGAGCGGATGGGATTTCATTGTTTTCATTGTTGTTGGTGGCCATCTAAAAAACATAACAAAGTTCAATTTTAGTATTTTTGATATTGTTCATATTTTAATAATTAAAACCCCTTTTTAAGTGTCTTACACAATTTTAAAATTCTAGAATCCAACATTACATTTAATAGTGGTTAGATGACCTTTATCCCATTATTTAAATTAACAAGGTAGTCAATGTTTTGACAATTGCAACCCTTTGCAACTTCTAGGGTATGGGATTGACTTTAAAACATCATATGTATAGTCGGCATGTTTATCCCATCAACACCTTTGGAAACCATATTGTAGGTGATCCATTTAACATGGTTTTCAAATCAAGTTACCCTACTTGCACACACATGTGAGTTTTCCAACATAAGTGGTTAGGTGACCTTTATTCTACAAATATGGTATCCCCACCTCAAGTCACAAGTTCCCTCAAAACGATTAGGTGACCTTTATCCCATTAAGAGTTTCCAAATGACTCAAGTCTTGTGCAAAAGGACGGTGTTAAACTTGTTTATTAAAAGGAAATTTAAGTTTTCATATTAGTTCAGAAAACTCTATGTACCTTATATTTGCATTCTTTCAAATACAAGGTACTCTATGGTTCACTTTTAATAAAACCCCTTTTTATTAAAATCATTAATCCTTTTAATAACCATTTATTAACTACTTAATGATAAATAAACATCAAATTTTCAGCATGTTAAGTTTGTTAATGACTTTGTTATGCATATCCAAATATCAAGCAATCAATCAAACAACAAACGTCGAAACAAGCATAAACATACAAACATGAGTGCATAACCATAGCCACTAAGTTGACTACACTTGTTTTCCATCACAAGTGTTGTCATAAGGTCTTTCCTAAAGGTTGAGATGACACATCAAAATGTGTCCATGAACTCCCACTTGAATCCACATCCAAATGCTTTAAGTGTCCATGTCTTTTGTGTCTTCCTTTGAGTCTTCATCTTGTGCATATTCTTTTACAAAATCATATCCTAAAACAATTTTTCTAATAAAGAAATGCATCTAATATATGTATTACATAACAAAATGAATAAATAAATTACAACCCAAAATACAAAACACAAATATTACAACCCTTTCAAGAAACAAAACCAACATGACAAACCATATTCAACCAAATCCAAAACACATAAGGCCAAGGCTATGTTATGAACCAAAATGAGAAACATATTGTACATCCAAGAACAATAATGAACCCCTTATTTCAGCCCTAAAGTTTCAGCCAAGGTGAACCAAAACTTTAAGGTTTTGTCCAAACAACACAATCAACCATTTGATGTAAATCTTTCAAGGTTTATACTAAAGCATGCAAGATTAAACCTTGAAACATAAGGGATTCATACATCCACAACAAAACAGCCCCTAATGGGTTGAAAATGTCCATGAAAACTAACTTTTCAAGAACTTTTGAAGCACATATTCCACATATCCGGCTCTAGATGCCATTGTTGGGTTCTGTAACATGTAAAACAAAACTAGTTTAACAATTTAAACTATAGAACACAACGCAAAATAGGTTTTAACATGTTAATAATCTGAAATTTTCACCATTTGAAAGCTCAAACAAAAACCAAGTATAAGGATCATATATATATATATGTGAAATAGTATGCTATCAAAACCAAAACAACCACCATAGGTGTGCAAAGAAACAACCTTTCTTGCACAAGTTATTGAAGGTTGAAGAGATGAAGAAGATGATGTTCTTGAATGTCTAGCCTCCAAAAGAGAAGACCTCAAGCTTGTATACACACAAGCTTTAGCAAACACCTAACTTGTTAGGTAGTAGAGCACCAAGAACAACTCCATTTGCACAATCTGAAATTTCAGCCAAGAACTCCTTGAAGAGCAGCCAAAACCCAAAAATTTCAGCCCCCTTTTAGTCTTCTCGAATCCGAAATTTTCAGCTCCTTGGGAGAGTTTTGCTTGAGTGTGTGTAGGAGAAAGTGTTTTGTGTGGAAGAAAGCCAAGAGTTAGTCCTTAAGTCTTCCAAAAGACAAGACAAAACAAGACCAAAGGAGTCTTTTGGGCGGCCAAAATATGCTCACCAAAGTGGGTTTCCCCCCATTTTAATCTTTTATAAAATGCTCTCTTTTTAAAACCTAAGTTTACAAAATTAAAACCAATTTTAATTTTATAACATCAGCACACTTTTGTTTGTTATTATTTAACCAATTTAAATAACAAACAAATAATATCTCATGAACAAAATATCCATATAATGTTGTTCTTTTACAAAAGCAAAGTTTTAGAAAACCAATTTTCTAAATTGGTGTCAATATTTATTTGTTTGATCTTATCAACAAATAAATATTTAATGGTGTTTGTTTAGCTTGTTATTGGGTATGACCCGACTTGGATCATAACGTACTAATCATATCAATCTTGTATGTGTCTTGGGCATATAAGGTCCAAAATTTGGTCGGGTCAATTAGTCTTGTTAACCATGTTTGAAGCTGGTTTTGAATCATAAAAATGATAAATAACCTTCCTTAGATGGAAAGAAAAATAAAAGATAAAACTATGAAAGTTAACTGACTGATTGTATATATGGTGTGAGTGGGCTAAAATGAAAAACCAAATACAAAAATTGAAAATTCCAAAAAGAAAAGAGAAAAATAAAAAGTGAAAAATTTCAAATATAGAGTTTAGTTATTAGTTTATTCTTTTAGGATTGAATCTGATTTTGTAATATGTAAGAAATGATAGTACATTAGTTTTGATCAATTGCATACTTCACTTGCAATAAAGTCTAACATGATCAGATATGATGTGTGGGCAAGTTCATGCAATTATACTGAAAAGGTAAATATTGTGATTAAACTAAATAAATTATACTTTCATGTTTATCCATCTTAGTACCAATGAGTAGTGTTGACTTATTTGATTGATTGCTTGTAAAGTCAGAAACTCACATATGGTGGTGATATGAATAATCATGAGATTTGTTTAAAGCATTGTTAACTTTTATGTTATGAGTTATCATAGACTTGAAGTGTCAAGATATCCTCTATTGTAATCTCACCTGATGCAAAAACATGCCAATGTGCATAATTAATTCAATGATGAATTTATCATTGACACAAACATGAGGTCTAGTTGAAACATATATGTCAGGTTAATAAGATAAGTAAAAGTGCTTTCTTGCAGACCTTGATGCTAGTTGAACTCTATAAGTCCAAGGGGCTGTTTGAAAGCCTCTTAATCATCCTCTTAATGGTTCAGATGTCTAAACCATTCAACACTTAATGGTTTGTTTCGTGAGCACATGTCTAAATGGTTAAGACATTTACCTCTGAATGGTTAAGACATTTACCTCTGAATGGTAAACGATTATACTGATGTTGAATTATTAAGAGGTCTGATATTAAATGGTTAAGACATATTATCTGAATTGGTCGGACATTTGCCTTTAAATAGTTAAATGATATACTATCTCTTAATGGTTCAGACCTCTTAATGGTTCAACACTTCATAGTTCAGACGTCTTATTGGTTCAGCACTTAATCATTCAAAAGTTACCAAATAGCCCCTAAGTGTGGGTTACATAAAGTCATGTCAAATCAAATCTTAATCAATCCAAGAATTGAACAAGTAAGTATGCTGATACTTTTGCCAAAATCACTCATTATCTGTCCTTAGATCTAGTGTGTCCTCTGCTACGGGAACGCTTACCTGGAACACAACTGATCAGGATTTAATCACTATCTAAGACTATTCACAATCTTCTTTTATTTTAATATGTTGACCTTAATTAATATGATCTCACTATAGGTATGTGATTCAATATGTGTATATTAGATTTTTAGTTTGATTTAGTTTAATTTTTGTATTATTTTCTGTGTACAGGCTTGTTGATAATGATTGGTTTACTCTATTTGCATAATAAAATACACTTCTAAGTTTATGAACTTAAAATTTTAGAGTAAGTAAAGATTGAAAAAGAGAAAATCAAAATAAAGTGATTTGGATGGAAAGGATAAAGCTAAAATTATAGCATATGTATGTTTGATATGATACAAAAGTGAACCTGAAAAGATTTCAGAATAAGTGGAAAAGTTTCTTGCAAACAAAAAAATAAAAATTAGATTATTTGGGTTTTTTTTTAATTTCAATATAGAGATTAAAATGACGGGAAATTATTTGAAAATTAAAAAGTATGTCAAAATTTTACTTTCAAAGTTCAAAAGTCAAAATATGCTTGATTGGTGTTTAAAAATGAATATTCTGACTTTTAAATGATTTGTGATGAGTGATAGTCAAAATTTGACTAAGTGTTTAGATTTTAGGTATGAACAGTGCTAATGTGCATAAATAGTGTTCAGATGAAGTTTGTAAAAAATTCCATGTGTTAAACTCATGGAAGGCTTGTCATACGCCTGAATAGTGCTTAAAAGCCTATTTCAGGAGTATGATGAAATTTCAGAAATGTATAGAAGTGCTGGGTGTTTGGTTTAACCTCATGCGCTGAATAATTGTCATGTTGCTCAAAATGGTTAAGTGTTGGGACTTTCAAGTCAACCTCATGCGCCTAAAAAGTACCAACATTCCAATGTTGAAAATATTCCAAGTGTAGATGCTCTTTAAGACTCATATGCCTAAACAGTTCTCATATATACTGAGAGTTCATGAAAATGTCCAAGTGTTAGGCGTTTCTACCTAAGCCATGTGCCTAAACAGTGCCCAAGCGTCTGGACAGTGCTCATGCACCCGAGAATTATTAATGAAATGCGGCTAAGTGTACGCATGCATCTAAGTCTCATGTTTCTCAACAATGCCCATACGCCTTCATAGTGGTCATACGCCTAAGAGTTTTTGCACTTATATATATATATTCAACACTTGGTAGATTTCATCATTTTCACACATACACTCTCAAACTCTCAATTGTTCTCAATTGCACCCAATACATTCATTCACTTAGTATTTATTCATTTTTTGTTAATCATTGTGATAAATAGGTAAAATCATTGTTTCTAAACATCATTTTGAACATATAACATCAGATTTCATAAAATGAGATTTCATAACATGATTTGAACAATTGATCGAGCGTTCGAACTCTATTTGGACGTTCGAACCCTATGGGTTTTAAGAATCAAAATCTGTGATTTAAATGTGTAACAATAACTAAAATTGAACATCAATTTATTATTTACATGTTTTCAATCAGATTGTGATTGACAAAACCTGAATTCATCATAAATTGTTCTTGATGCTTTGTTGTTCATTAGTCGTATTTTAAATAAGAACTTAAAATTCATTTTAAAGTTTTAATGAAAATTAATGTGTAAATCATTATAATTCATATAATCAACTAAATTTGGAAATATTTTCATGAACTAGTATCTTTTAAATCCTTTAAACATGATTTTGAATGTATTATGCTTGTAGTAGAGTGTGTTCAACACTTAGAAATTTTAAGTGAAATTAATTAAGTTTTGAAATTTAAAATTTGCTAATTCAATTGAAAATTAATGAATATGTATATTTCATGTTGTTTTACTTGGTTTCAATGTAACCAATGCATTCTAAATTCTTAGTGTACAAAACACTTACAAATTTTATGTGTTTTTGGTTCCATATTGATAATACATAATAGGGTTTAAATCATTATAATTAATGAGTACTTGCACTTTGTTTTGTGTCAACATATGGTTGATTTAAAGTTTGAGCCAATGCATAACGTAGCAACATTTATGAAAAAAGATATATGAGATGACGTTGGATATAAAAATGATTAGATACCTGTTGAGGAGAAAGAACGTATATGCCATGTAAGCTTGTCCAGTCATATATGCTCGGTTGATCAAGAAATTTTGGAGAACTACTGTAATTGATAGAGATGAAGATGGAAGAGTAGTAGTTAGAGGATTTATCACTAACTACAGAATGCTTGAAGTATTTGAGCAGATATATAGAGATGCTCCAAGATTGGGAGACAATGATCCACAAGATTTAGCTAAGCTTAGTTTCAATGAATGTATAGACACATTCATGGTTATGGGTCATCCAGCTCATTTTCCAAAGAAGAAATTATTTAGAACAAGAGTGTACAACCATTGGAAATTATTATTCTATATCTTTCAACACTACATGTCTAACAGAGTGTTGGATGGAATTCATTTGTAGTTGACATTGCATCTCCTATTATAGCAGTTGCCACAAACCAGAGATTTAACATGGCAAAGTGAATCTTAAATGGTTTTATGTTTAATCTGGAGAAAGGGATAAGGAATAAGTATTTGATGTATCCCAGGTTTCTTCAAATGATCATAATTGAAGAATACCCAGATTTACATGTTTATGGAGTAAGTGGTGAAAGACTTGAGCTAGAGCATATGCCTGAAACAGTTTACAAAAGACTTGAGGGTTATAGCAAGAGATGAAGTAAACATTAATGAAGATCATTTTCACTTACCTGAGGATGAACCTATTGATTATAATGACTTGATATAAGATGTTCTTAAGGTTTTTTTGATTCTGAGGGTGAAGAAAATGATTATGATGTAGATGAACCTGAGAGTAAAGAAAGTTCGTCTTCAAGCGATGATGATGACAATGATGCTGGTGAGGATGTGATTGCAGTCGAGAAAGAAGTTGATTGTGAAGAGATTGAATCATAGGATGTGAATGATGCTATTGATAACGAAAATGTTGATGATGCTGAGGTTGGTGATGATGTGAATGATGAGGAGAATGATATGAATGATAATGTGAATGATGTTGATGATATAAATAAGAATGTAGATGAAGGGCTTGAACAACAACTGAATATGGATTTTAATTACACTAATATATATATTTTTGAGCCTAATATTCAAAGTAGATCTCCTATTGTTAAATCTCCGGTTCAGATTGCTCAAGAAAATATGATTGTTAAGGAGTCTTCTCTCAAGCCAACACAAAATGTGTCGGTCCAAACTGAGGCTTTGAATATTGATGAGCTTATAGATTCATTGAAAGAAATAATTATGAACATATTGATATGATAGAGAAGTTAAAAGAAGAAAATGAATTATTGAAAGCTGAATCTTTAAAGAAAGACTTGATGATTGTTGACCTTGAAGAGGAATTTAACATTTGAATGAAATTGTTGATTCACTAGTTATAAATGTATAGGAAGACATCTTGATGGACTTAGATGGTACATATAATTATTTGGTTCAAAAAAAGTACAACCGTGTCTTCTTTGATTGTCTAACTGTTACGCAAATCAATGAAGAGTATGAAAAATGCTTATTAGCATAGTCTACAGCACCAGTTGATCTGAATGAGATTTGTATAGAACATGTTGAATGGACTCCAATGAGTGAAAGTATTAATGTTGATGTCATACCAAATTCTAAGCTTCATTCTCCTGATCCTGCTGCTATGAGTATTCTTGAATTGAGAATGTGGTTACAATCTAGAAACTATCCAAGAAAGACACTTAGAATATTACAAGGTACTACTTCTCTAAGGAACTTAGTAAGAAGTTTGTTAACAAACAGAGAAGCAAAACAACAAGATGATAGTTCTTGATATGGATAACCCTCAATACTTGGAGATTACCAAAGAAGAAGAATCTTGAAGCCTCAAAATATTAAATCTATGGAATTGGTGAGAAGATGTCATGAAAGAAGGAAAGAGTTGATTGAGATGTTTGCTGAAAATGAAAAACAAGCTTACAAGGTCTTAGTTGACAAGAAACAACTATGGAATAAGGCTAGATCTATTTGGGATATTGTGAGAAACATATTGCAGACAAGACAATCTATTTCTAAGTTGCTTAATGCCATGATTGTTCCTGATAACACAAAAGACGTTAAGATTATAGCTTGGAAATATGATGAAGTTTTTGATGCATTTTTTTATTAAGAGAGTGAATGCTATCTGTGATGTGTATCACTTCTATTCAAGCATCATAGCTTTGCTTGTTCAACATCTGAAGGGGTTACACAAGTTACCTTTGATTAATCCAACAAAGGCTACTCGAGTAGAAAACTTGGTAAAGCTTCTAGATTGTGACATTTCAAAGATGAAATCTTATCTTAAAACCAAATGTGATCAAGATAAGGAATATTTCATGAGTTTAAAGAGTAACATGAAGGGAGCTTCTAGTTTAGTAGAAAAGGAAAGTTTTTTGGCTGCTTATAGTGAAATATTTTGATTAAGTGAGTGATTGATGGCACCTAAACTTCAAAACCAATTTTGAGATGGTTTTATCATATTGATTCTTTCCTGTTGATGTTGGTTATGAACATATATGATGTAATACCCCCAAAATGTCAAAACTAGTCATGAAATCTAATGGGCTTATTTAGTGAGTATTTAATAAAAAAATAAAGGAAGAAAATGGGTTATAGGCTAAATTAGGCTTATGGGCAAGAGCTTATGTAATTAAGGGCCTATAATCAACCCTTTAACTGATCTAATCTGCCATTATCTTCCTCATTTGTAACCCTAGACACCAAGTTTTAGAGAGAGAGTAGAGAGAGAAAGTAAATAAAATTCAAGATTTGGAGCTTCAAAGGTTAAGAGATTGAATATCTGGGTGATTGAGAATCAGACCACAAGAAAGAAGCAAGAAATCCAGGTAAGAATCAATCTCTAAACCCCTCTATAGATCAAACCCGGATTCTAGGGTTTTGACTTTTAAAAAGTTGCAAAGAATCACATTTTTACATATGAAAACATATAAAAAGATTAGATATAGCTTCATGGATGATAAACTAATGGTTTGGACGTAAATGGTTGTGATTTTTGGTTAAAAACAGGTTGGTTTGTCATTTCAGCTGGATCAGCGAAACTGTCTGCTCATCCAACAAAATTGCGTATTCAAGATATGAATATATAGTTTCACAGATAATTTCGCTACGATGGAATTCCGAAAAAATATGGGCGAAACTGTCATGTGAAGCTGGTAGTGAAACTGCCATGCAAAGCTGATAGTGAAACTACCAGCGATACTGGCAGCGAATCTACTTATCTGGCAGAGAAATTAGCAACGAATTTATAATTTAGGCAGAAATTAACCCCTTTAAGTGTTAACTTATCTGCAAGTTATGTAGTGTGATACTAACTTAAAAACTTAGTTTAGAAGTGTAAGGCCCCGTTGCCGGGACGCTCACACCTGATTAATCATCACACATAAAATATATCTTTTCATTAACTTAGAGAAATCATTGCAGCGGAAATATTTAAACATCGAATTCATTATAATCATTTTTGCAAAATAATACATTGTTGGCTGGTTACAAAACATCATTATTTGCATTACATCACAAAAACTTCATATTTCTATCACATGGATGCCATCCAAAAATGCCAAGTAGCTGCCCCGTGCCATCCTCAGTAATGCTCACCTGCCAACTGGAAAATGCATAAAAAGTCAGTATTGTTGAGTGAGTTCTAGTTTTATAAAGACATTGCATTACCTTCCATTCATTAAAACATTTTCATTACTATCTCACGTGATCACACATCGCACATACATCAAGGTAATAATTATTATCTTCATCATTGTTCATTTAGAACAATTCGCACTTTCGCATATTGCACATATTGCACATATCGCACATATGGAGTGGTCACTAGGACAGACTCCCCCTGTGTGTGTGAACTCTTATGGGTTCGCCAAGATCACACGCTGTATAACACATAGTAATTAGGAAATCGCACGTTATTGGAGCAGTCACCAAGACTGAACTCTTATTGTGTGTATGAACCCTTATGAGTTAGCCAAATTTGCAAGTTGTAGACACACACAAGGTAACAACTCTCAATGATTTGTGAACTCCCTTCAATTGCTTGCAAGGCTTTTCATTCATTCATTCATTATGTTCCACTTTGCAAGATCGATATTGGTCACTTAACATAATGTTTTCTCTCAAACTCACCTAGAACAACACTCGGGTATAAAAAGAATCCGTAAGAGTTGATCACAATATAGAAAGTAATAAAGAACTCAAGAAGCAATTTTCAAGGTACTTTTATATATTGCTTCTCAACTCAATAATACAAGACTCTTACAAGCAGTGTGGAATGAGTTACAAAGAGAACCTATATATAATACTACCTACAGCCCGATATACTTTGATACCAGCTGGGATCCTTTAGCTAAAGCCTATACTACAAGACTATAGTTTAAGGTATCTCGGATAAAGTTTTATTTGAGATACGGCAGTCAGGACATGTACCTGACTTAGTTTATGTCACCAACTAAAGTTGGTAACATGTACTATCATAAAAAGGTGAACAGTGGAATAAAGTATGGTCAACTACATGGCTCTTTATGAAGAAGCCATGTTATATCAGAAGTCTGCAGCGGAGCGTCAGAGACCATACTTGTGTCCACTGGTTCATAGCAGTGTCTTCCGAAGGTTAAATGGCTTCGGAAGAGTAAGTACTTCCGAAGCCACTTATACTTCAGAAGAGGCTGCTTCTTCTAAGGCTTGGATACTTCTTCTTTTCATCATACTTCAGAAATGGTCTTCAGGTTTTTCATCTAAGACTTGAACTTCGAAAGCATGCACTTGTCTTCAGAAGTAGAGTTCTGTCTTCCAAAGTTGATCTTTCACTTTGTCTTCGGAAGAACTCTACAACCTTCGGAAGTTCCATGCTAAGCTTCGGAAGCCTTTGTATGCAGCATTAAAATTATCTAAGTGACTTAGTTTTGGTTGCATTAGCCTTCTTCTTGATCCAACATATTCCCCCTAGGCTGATGCTACCAAAACTTCACTTGTCTTGACTTCTCAAAACTTTCAGCACCAAGGAGAGTAAATATTTGTCTGTCTCCTTGTTCTTCCCTGATGTGGTGCTGAAAAGTTTGTACAGATCCTTGGTAGACAGGAAGTCTAGTCTGTCACCTTGGATAACTTGTACCCTCTGTTGTTGCCCTCTGAAAAGAGTTAGTTGATGGGAACTGTAATCATAGTCCCATCAAACTATAGGTTCCAATTCTGGACCTTCCACCATCTATAGAAAGGTAGTGCCTTTGGTAGGAGATCTTTCCTTGTCTTCCTGTCTTCTCAACTTCGACTCTTTTTCAATCTTGGCTTTTGTAGTTAGCTCGGCTAGATGAAGACTGCTGAGATGATTTCTGATGAGTGCAGTAGTTTTAGAGTTGGAGGGGTTGGAGAATGGCTTCTCTGCTAACTCAGCAATATCAAACCTGCTGGAGTGTAATAGAGAGGTTGCATTAAGTCTGTTGACTTTGCCATTCTCCCTTTCCACAACAAAGTTGTGAGAAGGTTCATCAAACCTCCACTGGATTATTTTCCTTCTAGGCATAAGAGACTGACTAGGAATCTTG
>BJCM01255282.1:0-15514 GCA_018326385.1 Flaveria bidentis
AACGAATGGTGTTTTGAAATGAACGCTTGTATTAACTTGCAAAAGCATTTGTAATGATATGAAAAGTTATTTTTATGTTTCCGCTGCAATGTTTTATGAATGATTAAATGTAAAGTATATGTTTTATGTGCAATGATTTACCAGCTGTAAGCGTCCCGAGAACGGGGCCTTAGAAGTTGGTATCAGAGCAAAAGATTAAGTGAAATGGGTAAATTTTCAAAATGAACCATAACTTGAACTGAGAATGGGACGGAAAGGGAAGGGATGCCAATCTGAGTAGTTGCGTGCCATTAGGTATTTTTGTAAAGTTAACCGATATTACGTGCGAATGTTATGTGGATTATGTGTTGCTGGTAGAATTAGACGCTCATGTAGTCATGATAGGTAATGCTTGGGGAATGAAGAGTAAGGTATGTGGCTAATCACAACTGGCCACTGTAATTAGGAACTTACTATACTTGACATAAACAGAGTTGTTTCCTTGAATGACCGTGTTGGTGTTGGTATCTTTCAGTGGGTGTGTGTGAGGATGGCCGATGGTAGATCATCTAATGCTTCGTGTGGTGGTGGACGTGGAGCTGAACCACGGGTTACGAGAGGAAGGCCTAGGGCTGAAAAGGTGGTTCTTGAAGAACTAGAAACCCCTCGTCCAGAGGGCGGAAATGAGAGTTCTAACCTGAGAGCCCCAGTGAAGGAGGCGGTTGTGGAGGAAGTGCATCAAGTCATGCAGACGATCCTACCGTCTGTGATGACCGAAGTGATAAAGGCAGTTAGAGAGGGGGAGAGAAAGGAAAGGAGTAGACCTACGGGCGAAAGAAGACAGCCCGAGACTAAAATGGTTCCGTCTGATTATGAAGAATAAGAGGAAGAAATAGAGCCTGTGCAGGAGGCGGTACGAGGCTGTAACTACGTGGTCTTTATGAGATGCAAGCCCCCTACTTTTGATGGAAACGGCATTGCTGCTATTGCTCACCGGTGGGTGAGGGAAATGGAGGTTGTACTTGAAATCAGCGAGTGCTGAGAGGACCAGAAAGTTAAGTTCGCTACTCACTCTTTTGTGGACTCGGCTCTATGCTGGTCGGACAATATAGTCGAAGCTGAAGGCAGCAGGGCCATTAGAAGAATGAGCTGGTCCGAACAGAAAAAGTTGGTGATTGAGGAGTTTTGCTCTCACCGGGAAATGGACAAGGTTGAGAGGGAGTTTTTGCAATTAGAGGCGGGAACAATGACACACCAAGAGTACACCACAAATTTCAATGAAATGGAACGACTGGTGCCGGATCAGGTGACACCTCTATCTCGAAAGATCAAGAGGTATATTCAGGGTTTGCTGATGGACATTCGCAGGCACATGATCACCGCCCGACCAAGAACGTTTAGGTCAGTGGTGGATTTAGCAGGGAGATTGTATGATGAGAGGACTGTGGTGGTGGTGGCTGAAGGTAGTCGAAAGGGTGGAGGTGATAGAAACTGGAATGGGAAGAGGTTGGGTCGGGGTTTGCCTAGACGAGTAACAAGAAGGCTCAAGTGGATGACCGCTTTGTGGTCATATATAGTGCGGGATCGAAAATGTGTGGCAAGTGTTGGAAGGAGCACGGTGGCGAGTGTAGATGGGGGTTGAATGTTTGTTTCAAGTGCAGGAAGCCTGGTCATATGGCTAGAGACTGTGGAGGTATGAAGTGTTTCAACTGCGGGGAAAGTGTTCATATGAGTAGAAATTGTAAAAATCCAAGAGCTGAGGGTTTTGGGGTGAAAAAACTGGAGGTGAAGGACATTGGTGAGAGCCAGGGCATTCACGATGACACAGGTGGAGGCTAGGACAAACCCTGATGTTGTGTCTAGTACGTTTCTAGTAAACCAAACTTTAGCTTCGGTGTTATTTGATTTTGGTGCTAGTAAAAGTTTTAGTTTTGTTGATTTCTATGCTAAACTTCTTGTTAGTAGTGGGAGTATTGATGCGCCTTTTGATGTAGAAATTGCCATAAGTAAGTCTACCAGGATCTCTGATATAATAGAAGACTGTGATGTGGAATTAGAAGGTCATAAGTTTCCAGTTAGGCCGTTCGTGATGACCTTAGGTGGTTTCGATATTGTTCTTGGGATGGATTGGTTGGCGAACTACAAAGCAAACATTATGTGTCGCAAGAATATGATTCGATTGACAGTGCCTAACAGGAGTTCGGTAACGGTTTATGGTGATCGGGTCATGACAATTCCAAAGGTAATCTCAATGACGGTGGCGGGAAAGTGCATGAGGCATGGATGTAGTGCCTACTTGGCCTACGTAAAGGATGTAGATACACCAACACCACAACTATCCGATGTTCCGGTTGTGTGTGACTATCCAAACGTGTTGCAATAAGACTTACAAGGAGTGCCACCTCACAGAGAGATTGATTTCAGATTGATCTGATACCGGGTGCCCAACTTATCGCCAAGGCACCGTATCGGTTGGATACAACAGAGATGAAAGAATTGATGGAGCATTTGCAAGAGCTACATGATAAGGGATTCATTAGGCTGAGTATCCCTCCTTGGGGTGCTCTGGTCCTGTTTGTGAAGAAGAAATACGGTAGTGTGAGGATGTGTTTGACTACCGTGAGCTGAACAAGTTGACGGTGAACAACCGATACCCTTTACCGAGAATAGATGATTTGTTCGATCAGGTGCCAGTTGGTTTTCAAGGATCGACATTTGATCTGGCTACCATCAGTTGAAGGTGAAAGAGCAGGATATCCCTAAAACAGTATTTCGCATGCGTTATGGTCATTACGAGTTTCTTGTCATGTCCTTTGGTTTGACCAACGCGCCAGCTGCTTTAATGGATTTGATGAACCGAGTGTGTCGCGCAATGTTGGATAAATTGGTGATTGTGTTTATTGGTGATTTCCTGATTTATTTGAAGGGCGAGAATGAACATGCCAGTCATATTTGGGAGGTGTTAGAGACGTTAAGCGGGAGAAGTTGTATGCTAAATACTCCAAGTGCGCGTGCTGGTTGTGCGGAGTTCAATTATGGGGTCATGTGGTGAATCTTGACGGGATTATGGTGGACCCAGCAAAAGTGGAGGCGGTGATGCAATGGAAGTCTCCAATGACGCCATCCGAGATTCGTAGTTTCTTGGGTCTGGCGCGCTACTACAGAAGATTCATCCAAGACTTTTCTAAGATCGCTTCTCTACTAACTAAGTTGACTCGGAAGGATGTGAAGTTTGTATGGGGTCATGCTCAAGAGAAGGTGTTCGAGGAATAACAGGTTTCGGGCACGAAACCTATTTAAGGGGGGTGGACTTGTAACACCCGGTTATTTTAAAGTCAGTGAAAGAATGAATAATGTGAAAGAAAAGAAGGAAAAGAAATAAAACCCAAGTCTAGGGGTAAAAAGTTTAGAAAAGGACAAAATGTTTGAAAAGTGGGTGTAAAAGGTGGTATGGCCGCCCATATGTCACAAACATCACTGATCTTCGAGTTTTAGAGAGAGAGAGAGAGTAGCTGGGAGCAGCAAATTCTCGGCTTTGAAGGAAGAATTTGAAAGAATTCGAATTCAAGGTAAAAATTCATGTTTTTATTGTGTTCTTAACCGGTTATGTCCTCGGGTTTATGCTTATGTGTGATTATATGTGTTCGGGTATGTTTTTAGTAGTTTCTAGGAGGTTCAGGTCAATTTGTAAGCGAGTTTGGAAGAAGCCATACTCAAGCGCTGCAAAGGTGAGTTCTACGACCCCTCTTTTACCTCTTTTCACAGATTTTGGGGCTGGAATTGCATGAATGTACGTTTTCCTTAAACTGGGTTTCGGGACCGCATGTTCAAATGTGTGTATGATGATGGTATGCTATGATGTGTGATTATGTTCATGCTTGTTGATGTATGATGATGTTTCTAAGATTTAGGATGTATGATGTAAGCTTAGAACATGATGAACGGTGAGTTGAAATTGAAATCTGATGTTTAAGGCTCATTTGTTAAGTTTTAAATCTGCATAAGTTTTGAAAAGTTAATGCAGATGAGGTCAATGCGGATGAGCATTGACTAAGCATAGGAATGCGGATGAAGTAAGTCAATGCGGATGAGGTCAATGCGGATGAGAATTGACTATGTATGGAAATGCGGATGAAGTAAGTCAATGCGGATGAAGTAAGCCAATGCGGATAAAGTGAGTCAATGCGGATGAAGTCAATGCGGATGGACATTGACTAAGTATATGAAATGCGGATGACAAATGCGGATGAATTAAGTCAATGCGGATAAAGTAAGCCAATGCTGATGAAGTAAGTCAATGTGGATGAAGTCAATGCGATGAACATTGACTAAATACATGAAAAGTGGATGAGTTAGGCAAATGCGGATGAAGATTAAGGTCAAAGTGGATGAACACTTAGTAAAATTTCTGACTTTTTGGAGGAAAAGGGGTAATGTAGGCTTTGACCTAGGATATTCCCGGGGGCTATGTATATTGACTTTTGAGGTCATAGGTGTTATTATGGGCACGTAGTGATGTGTGAATGATGCATATGCATAATGTTGATGTATGATGTTGCATGATTATGTATGTTATGTATGTATGATGTTGCCTTGTATGATGTGATGAATGTATGTTATGTTCCTTGTTATGACATATGTTTATTTTTTCGTGGCTTTACGTGTTATGTTAATGAATGAACCGAAAGTATTATGTAACGTAAAGTGCATGATAATGAAAGAGGAACATGATGAATGAATGCATGCATTAATGAACGAATGAATGTAAGAAGGCTTGCAAGCAAATGTATGGAGGTGCACACCCAATGTAGGTGTTAGCCTAACGGTGTGCGGGTTAGCTACCTCGAAAAATGCACATTAGGGTCCAATCTTTGTGATTGACCCTATGAATGGGATCCTTGCCGCTTGCCTTAGGAAATGTACATGTCACTGGAAGTAATGACTGAACGAATGAAAGTTAATGAATGAATGATGAAGATAATAATGATATTATTTGTGTTTACATATGATGTATGATCGCATGTAAGTAAAGAAAGGTTCTAGTGAAAGTAAAGTATTGTTTTATTATAATACTAGAACTCACTCAGCAACACTGACTTTTATGCATTTTGCAGTTGGCAGGTGAGCATTGTTGAGGATGGCATGGAGCAGCTACTTGGCATTTTGAATGACATTCTTTTGTTAATGTTTTTGCATTGTAATGCGAAGGAATGGTGTTTTGAAATGAACGCTTGTGTTAACTTGAAAAAGCATTTGTAATGATATGAAAAGTTATTTTTATGTTTCCGCTGCAATGTTTTATGAATGATTAAATGTAAAGTATATGTTTTATGTGTGATGATTTACCAGCTGTAATTGTTCTGGGAACGGAGCCTTACATATATGGATAGTTTGTTCATGAGAAATCATTTGTTTCATTATTTAAGTGAGTTAAACAATAACAAATAAAAGTGTGTTAGTATTATAAAATTAAAAGAAGTTTTAATTTTATAAAGTTATGGGTTTAGAGTGTAACTTTTATTAAACTAAAATGGGGTAAAATCCATTTTAAAGGCCATTTTCGGCCGCCCATTAGGGCCTTGTGGTTCTTGGTTTTAGTCTTGTCTTTAGGAAGACTTAAGGACCCTCTTGCACTCTTCCAAAACATACATTCTCTCTCACACACAAAGCATAGGATTCTTTCCAAAACAAGGGCTGAAATTTTCGGATTCAAGGCTTCAAGGGCTGAAATTTTCGGATTTTTCAAGGTGCATTGGTAGAGAGTTGTGGTGTTGTGCTCCCTAACAAGCTTGGTGTTTGGAAGGGCTTGTGGGTATACAAGCTAGAGGTCTTCTCTTTTGGAGGCTATACATTCAAAAATATCACCATCTTCATCTTATCCATCTACAACGTCTTGTGCAAGAAAGGTTGTTTCAATGAACACCCTATCTTTTTTTTTGGTTTGATAGCATAGTATTTCACAGATATATATATATATGATCCATGTTCTTCAGTTTTGTTAATGGTTTATGTTGGACCTCATGTGCCCAAGACAAATACAAGATTTAAGTGGTTAGTACGTCATGATCCAAGTTGGGTCATACCAAATAACAAGCTATACAAACACCAATTAATATTTATTTGTTGATAGGTTCAAACAAATAAATACCGACACCAAATTAGAAAATGGGTTTTTCTAAAAACATTGCTTTTGTATAAGAACAACATTATGTGGATAATTTGTTCATGAGAAATTATTTCTTTCATTATTTAAGTTGGTTAAATAATGATAAATAAAAGTGTGTTATTGTTATAAAATTAAAAGAGGTTTTAATTTTATAAAATTAAGGGTTTAGAGTGTAACCTTTTATAAAATTTAAATGAGGGGGGAAACCCATTTGCATGGGAGATTTCGGCCGCCCAAAGGACCTTGGGGACCAGCGATTAAGTCTTGGTCTTTGCAATACTTTTCCCTCTCCAACACTTATCCATCATTCACACTTTTCTCTCTCACAACAAAGCAAGAACTCTCTCAAAACATTGCAGAATTTCGGATTTGAAGCTCCAAAACTAGGCTGAAAATTTGTTTTTCTTTGATAGTACTTTTGTCGAGTTTTGGTGTTGAGCTCCCTAACTAGCTAGGTGCTTAAAAGAGCTTGTGGGTATCACAACTTGAGGTTCTCTCTCTTTAGGGCTGGACATTCAACAACACCTTCATATTCATCTCTTACATCTACAACATTTGCACAAGGAAGGTTGTTTTCTATTGACACCCTATGGTTGTTTTTGTGTGTTTGATTGCATATTATTTCACATACTTTTGATCCTTATTCTTGGGTTTTGTTTGTAGTTTAATATGGTGAAAATTTTCAGATTACTAACCATACCTTTAAACCATATATCTGCTGCATTTTCAAGTTTAAATGGTTAAACTTAGTGTTTTACATGTGACAAAAACCAACAATGGCATCTAGAGCCGGTTATGTGGAATATGTGCTTGAAAAGGTCTTGAAAAGTTAGTTTTCATGGACCTTTTCAACCCATTAGGGGCTGTTTTGTTGTGGATGTATGAATCCCTTAAATTTCAAGGTTTAATCTTGCATACTTTAGTATAAACCTTGAAAGAATTACATAAAATGGTTGATTGTGTTGTTTGGACAACGTTAAAGTTTTAGTTTATGTTGGCTGAAACTTTTGGGCTGAAATAAGGGATTCATTGTTGTTCTTGGATGTTGAATGTTTTTCATATTATGGTGCATAACATAGCCTTGGCCTTATGTGTTTGGTTTTGGTTGATTGTGTTTTGTCATGTTGGTTTGCTTCTTGAAAGGGTTGTAATTAGTGTTTTGTATTTTGGGTTGTAATTTATTTATTCATTTGGTTATGTAATAAATAGATTAGGTGCACTTCTTTTATTAGAAAAATTGTATTAGGATATGATTTTTGTAAAAGAAGATTCACAAGATGAAGACTCAAAGAAGGACACAAAAGACATGGACACTTGAAGCATTTGGATGTGGATTCAAGTGGGAGTTCATGGACACATTGTGATGTGTCATCTTCACCCTTAAGAAAGACCTTATGACAACACTTGTGATGGCATACAAGTGTGGTCAACTTAGTGGCTATGGTTATGCACCCATGTTTGTATGTTTATGCTTGTTTGGATGTTTGTTGTTTGATTCATTGGTTGATATTTGGATATCCATAACAAACTCATTAACAAACTTAACAAGCTGAAAATTTGATCGTTTTTTATCATTAAGTGGTTAATAATAGGTTATTAAAAGGATTAGTGGTTTTAATAAAAGAGGTTTTATTAAAATTGAACCATAGGGTACCTTGTATTTGAAAGCATTCAAATATAAGGTACATAGAGTTTTCTAAACTAAGATTATGAAAACTATAAATTTCTTTTATAAACAAGTTTAACACCATCCTTTTGCACAACACTTGAGTCATTTGGAAACTCTTAATGGGATAAAGGTCGCCTAACCATTTTGAGGGAACTTGTGATTTGAGGTGGGGATACCATATTTGTGGGATAAAGGTCACCTTACCACTTATGTTGGAAAACTCACATGTGTGTGCAAGTAGGGTAACTTGATTTGCAAACCATGTTAAATGGATCACCTACAATATGGTTTACAAAGGTGTTGATGCGATAAACATGTCGACTATACATATGATGTTTAAAGTCAATCCCATACCCTAGAAGTTGCAAAGGGTTGCAATTGTCAAAATGTTGACTACCTTGTTAATTTAAATAATGGGATAAACGTCACCTAACCACTATTTAAATGTAACATTGGATTCTAGATTTAAATTTGTGTAAGACAGTATAAAGGGGATTTAATTATTAAAATATGAACAACATCGAAATTACTAAAATTGAACTTTGTTGTATTTTGTAGATGGCCACCAACAATAATGATAACAATGAAATCCCGACCCCTCACTCGCTATCACTAAGAACCATTTTCCAAAAGGAGCGTCTAAACCATAATAACTTTATTTATTGGTTTCGAAACTTGAGAATTGTTCTCAAGCAAGAGAAACGATCATACATATTAGACGATCCGATTCCCGATCAACTTAGTGAGGATGATGAGGAGGCCAACAATAATTGGGTAAAATACACTGAGGACTCGGTCCAAGTGTCTTGCCTTATGTTGGCTAGTATGACTCCAGATCTCCATAAGGAGTATGAACATCATGGAGAATACGACATGATAGCCCAGTTGAAGGAAACATTCCGACAACAAGCACGGGTTGAGGGGCTTCGAAATGGTTCGAGCACTCCATGTGTGTCGTATGGACGACACCCAACCTGGTTCATCTTATGTACTTAAGATGAAAAGCCACATCGACCGCCTCAAAAGGCTGAATTGTCCCGTCTCGAAAGAGTTGGCTAAGGATTTGATCCTCAACTCTTTGTCAAAAAGGTTTGACAACTTTGTGAAGAACTATAACATGAACGGGTAGGACAAGAACATAAGTGAGCTTCACTCTATGGTCAAAACTGTTGAGGAGGCCATGGGTAAAAGGGTTTTACCCGTTCTCACCATTAATGAATGTTGGTACAAGAAGAGGCATCACCCCACACCCAAGGGAAATGTTGCCAAGGGTAAGGGGCACATTAGGGGAAAGGGAAAGGGAGTGGTAAGAGCGCCACCACCAAAACCAGCGGAGAAGAAGCCAAAGGTTGCTTCATGGTTATACAAGATTTGCTTGATGTTTATGCATGATGCTTATGATGATGATAATGTTGCATGGTTATACATGATGTATGTATGATACCCTGCATGATGATGTATCAATGATATCTTTATGTTCCTTATGATGATTAATGTTTATCTTTCCCATGACTTTACGTGTTAAGATAATGAATGAACGAAGTATTATGTAACGTAAAGTGAAAGATAATGAAAGAGAAACATCATGATGAATGCATGCATTAATGAATGAACGAATGAATGTAAGAATGTCTTGCAAGCATTGTATGTCGGGACACACCATTAAAAGGTGTTAGCCCAACGGTGTGCTGGTTTGCTACCCCGGGAGGATGCACATCGGGGTCTTTCTTTTTGATTGACCATATGGATGAACCATTGTCACATGTCTTAGGTACTATGACCACCTGGTGCTGGGCACCACTGATGAAGATCTTTTAAAGGCTTAGTTCCAGTATCACGAGCATGAAGGGCATTGCATATGACAATGGTATACCTGAACTTTACCTTAGGTACTGTGGCCACTTGGTGGTGGGCACCCTCGATGAAGGTCTTTTATAGGCTTAGGCACGGTATCACGAGCATGAAGGGTAAAGTTCATCGTGATGATGAAAGTAATGAATGAAATGATGAATGAATGAAAGTATGAACGAAAGAAAGACGAAGATAATAATGATATTATCTGTATGTACCTACGATGTATGATCACGAATGAATGTAAAGTATGATATGATTTTAACAGAAGGAATGGTTTTAAATGAAAAGTATGTTTTGCAATAAAACTAGAACTCACTTAGCAATGCTAACTTTTATGTGTTTCCAATTGACAGGTAATGTTGCTAAGGATGGCACGAGGCAGCTGCTCAGCTATTTTGGATGGCATCCATTTAAATAAAGCTTTTATGATGTATTACAATGATGAAATTTTGTAACCGACAAATGATGCATTATTTTGCAAAAGTTTTTATGATGAAATGAAATGCCATTTTGGAATGTTTCCATTGCGAATGTTTATTCAAAATAACTGTAAATATACGTTTTATGTGCAATGGTTGACCAGTTGTAAGCATCCCAGGAACGGGGCCTTACAAGTTTGTATCAGAGCCAAAGTTTAAGTGAAATGGGTAAAATTTTAAAATAAACCTTAACTTAAACTGAGAATAGGACGTAAGGGGAATGGGATGCCAATCTGAGTAGCTACGTGCCACAGGTATTATGTGCGCATGTTATGTGGTTTATGTGTTGCTAATAGAATTAGATGCTGATGTAGTCAGGACAGGTGATGCTTGGGGTATAAAGAGTAAACTAAGTGGCTAATCACAACTGGCCACTATAATTAGGAACTTACTATACTTGACATAAACTGAGCTGTTGCCTAGAATGACTGTATTAGTGTTTAAACCTTTCAGTGTGAGTTAGAGGATGGCCGGCGGTAGATCATCTAAAGCTTCGCGTGGTGGTGGACATGGTGCTGAACCACGCGTTACGAGAGGAAGGCCTAGGGCCGAAAAGGTGGTTCATGAAGAACCAGAAACCCATCATCCGGAGGGCGAAGATGAGAGTGCTAATTTGAGAGCCTTAGTGTAGGACGCGGTTGTAGAAGAAGTGCATCAAGTCATGAGGACGATCCTATTGTCTGTGGCGACCGAAGTGATAAAGGCGGTTAGAGAGGGGGAGAGAAGGGAAAGGAGTGGACCCACGGGCGAAAGAAGACAGCCCGAGACTGAGACGGTTCTATCTGATGATGAAGAAGAAGAGGAAGAAGCAAAGCTTGTCGGGAGGCAGTACGAGGCTGTAACTAGGGGGTATTCATGAGATGCAAGCCCCCTACTTTTGATGGAAACTGCACTGCCGCTACTGCTCACCGGTGGGTGAGGAAAATGGAGGTTGTACTTGATATCAGCGAGTGCCGAGAGTACCAGAAAGTTAACTTCGCTACCCACTCTTTTGTGGACTCAACTCTGTGCTGGTGGGACAATATGGTCCAAGCCGAGGGTAGTCGGGCGATTGGGAGAATTCGGTGGTTGGAGTTGAAGAAGTTAGTAATCGAGGAGTTTTGTCCTCACCGGGAAATGGACAAGGTGGAGAGGGATTTTCTAAAACTGGAGGCGGGAACGATGACACACCAACTTGTTATTTAAATGTGGGAAGTCGGGGCACATGGCCAGGGACTGTCGTACGGCCCGGTGCTGTAACTGTGGTGAAGAGGCTCATATGAGCAGGGAGTGTAAGAAGCCAGGGGCCGAGGGTTCCGGGGGGAAGAAAACTGGAGGTGAATGACTTAGGGCAAGCGCCAGAGCATTCACCATGACATAGGAGGAAGCTAGGACGGATCCTGACGTTGTGTCCGGTACATTTCTAGTGAACCAAACTTTAGCTTCTGTGTTGTTTGATTCGGGTTCTAGTAAAAGTTTTATTTCTGCTGCTTTCTATGCTAAGCTGCCTTTTAGTAGTAGAAGTGTTGATGCGCCCTTTGATGTAGAAACTGCCATAGGTAAGTCTACCAGGATTTCCAAGATGATAGTGAACCTTGATGTGGAATTAGAAGGTCATAAGTTTCCTCTTAGACCGTTCATGATGACCTTGGGTGGTTTTGATTTGGTTCTTGGGATGGATTGGTTGGCGGACATCGAGGCGAACATTGTGTGTCGCAAGAAGATGATTCGTTTGACAGCACCTGACGATACTTTGGTGACAGTTTACTGTGATCGGGTTACCACGATTCCGAAAGTGATTTCGATGGACGTGGCGGGAAAGTGTATGAGGCGTGGATGTAGTTCCTACGTGGCCTATGTAAAGGATGCGAATACGCCAACACCACAACTATCTGATGTACCGATTGTGTGTGACTTTCTAGATGTATTCCCAGAAGACTTATCAGGAGTGCCACCTGACCGTGAGATCGAGTTCCAGATTGACTTAATACCGGGTGCCCAACCTGTTGCCAAGGCACCGTATCGATTGGCTCCGACAGAGATGAAAAAGTTGATGGAGCAGTTGCAAGAACTGCTTGACAAGGGGTTTATCAGATCGAGTATCTCTCCTTGGGGTGCTCCGGTCCTGTTTGTGAAGAAGAAGGACGGTAGTATGAGGATGTGCATTGACTACCGCGAACTGAACAAGTTGACGGTGAAGTATCGATACCCCTTACCGAGAATAGACGATTTGTTCTATCAGCTTCAGGGTGCCAGTTGGTTTTCAAGGAAAGATCTTCGATCTGGTTACCATCAGTTGAAGGTGAAGGAGCAAGATATCCCTAAAACAGCTTTTCGCACACGCTATGGTCACTACGGTTTCTTTTCATGTCTTTTGGTTTGACCAACGCGCCGGCTGCTTTTATGGATTTGATGAACCGTGTGTGTCGGCCGATGTTGGATAAATCAGTGATTGTTTTTATCGATGACATCCTGATTTATTTGAAGAGCGAGATTGAGCATGTCGGTCACATTCGGGGGGTTTTGGAGACGCTGAGAAGGGAGAAGTTGTATGCTAAATTCTCCAAGTGTGCGTTCTGGTTGCGCGAAGTTCATTTTTTGGGTCATGTGGTGAATCCTGACGGGATTATGGTGGACCCAGCTAAAGTAGAGGCGGTTATGCAATGGAAGTCACCAAAGACGCCAACTAAGATTCGTTGTTTCTTGGGTTTGGTGGGATACTATAGAAAATTTATCCAAGACTTCTCTAAGATTGCTTCTCCACTAACCAAGTTGACCCGAAAAGATGTGAAGTTCGTATGGGGTCAAGCTCAAGAGAAGGCATTTGATGAATTGAAGCCGAGGTTGACTCAAGCTCCTATTCTGTCAATACCCGAAGGGAACGAAGATCTGGTGGTTTATTCCGATGCTTCTTACTTGGGTTTGGGGTGCGTGTTAATATAAAGAGGGAAGGTTATAGCCTATGCGTCCCGACAGTTGAAGGTTCATGAGGTCAACTACGACTGAGAAGCTTGAAAAGATTAAAGCCTTCATGAAGGCAACCAAAGATAGACAGAAGTAGTATGCCGATAAACGACATAGACCAATTGAATTCCAGGTGGGTGACCGGGTTATGTTGAAGGTCTCACCTTCGAAGGGTATTATCAGATTCAGGAAGCGGGGAATGTTGAGCCCAAGATATATAGGCCGTTCCCGAATCATTGCTCGAGTAGGAGAGGTGGCCTATAGATTGGAGTTGCCAGATGAGTTAAGTGGAATTCACCCGACCTTCCATGTATCTCATTTAAGAAAGTGTATAGCTGATGAAGACATGATTGTCCTACTAGAGGACATTGAAGTTGATGAAAGGCTCAATTATTTGGAGCAACCAGTCGCAATCATTGATCGTAAAGAGAAGAGGTTGAGAAATAAAGTGGTTCCTCTTGTGCGTGTACAATGGAAGCACAAGAAGGGATCCGAGTCTACATGGGAGACTGAGGAGGAGATGAGGCAGCATTATCCTCGTCTGTTTGAGGAATAACAGATTTCTGGGACGAAACCTATATTAGGGGGGTGGACTTGTAACACCCGATTATTTATTTTGTAAAATACATGATATAAAGATTAAAAGAAGAAAGGCAATTAAGTCCAAGTGGAGGGACTAAAAGTGTAAAAAGGACAAAAATCTTTGAAAAGTTGGTGTAAAGGTGGGCATGGCCGCCCACCCTCAATTCACGTCACCATTTCTTTGGTTTTAGAGAGAGAGAGCAGGAGAGAACTCTCGGCTACTGAAAGAAGAAGAAGAAGTGAACGAATTCAAGGTAAGAATTCGTGGTTTTTATGTGTTTATGACGAGTTTTATCCCGGTTATGTGTTTATGTGCTTATGGGTTGTGTTTGTGTTCGGGTGTGTGTTTTTGGATGTTGTTTCTAGGTCTTTTGAACTCTTTGCAAGCGGGTAAAAAGGAAGAACACCCAAGTTGCACCAGGTGAGTTCTAGACCCCGGTTTTTACTTGTTTTCAAACATCTTTGGGGCTCAAATGTATTTAAATGATTTTCCAATGTTTGAGTATGTATGCATGTATGTATTGTGCATGATTGAATGTGATTCTTGAATGCTCATAGGTTGTTTACGTTTAGAATAGCCACATTAAGCTTTGAACAGATGAATTTGAAGATTGGGTTGAGAACATACTGGAAAGATGTTGAAAAGAAGGTCCATGCGCCTAGATAAGGCTCATGCGCCTGAAAGTGCCTTAGAAAGAATTAAGTGTAATCCATGTGCCTAAATAGTAGCCCATGCGCCTAAGATTACCTTAGAAATGTTTAAGTATAGCCCATGCGCCTGAACAGTGGCCCATGCGCTTAGAAATGTTAGCCGGAAGAAGGCAATTCATTCGTAGTAGGATATTGAAACCTCAAACCCTCTCTATCAACAACATCTAAAAGATTAGGAGGAAGGAGCTCTCGCTCTCTTCCATATTCAATTCTCGGAAGAGGATTCTCAGAAGCAGAGACTAAATGTAGGGCCATGCGCCCCAATAGTGCCCATGCGCCCAAATGGCTCACGCGCCTAAGTGTCCATGCGTCCGAATTTCTCATGTGTCTAAGTGTTCATACGCACAAATACTGCCCATGCGCCCGATAGTTCATGCGCCTAAAGTGAAAATGTTTTAAGTGTTGGCTGATGCGCCTACATAGTGACGAAACGTCCGAACAGGGCTCATGCGCCCAAATAGTTCCCATTCGCCTAAGCACTTAGAAATTTTTACATAAATTTTCCTGGGAGTCTATGCTTTAGGGTTTTGACCGAGGTTAACTAAGGGCTTATTAATGATGATGTTTCACGCATGATATGATTATCTATGATTGTTCCTTATTATTGTTATTGCTACTATTATTATTACTTATAGTATGTGACTTTACATGGTATGTTATTATCGTAACATAAAGTATATTGTAATAATAAAGTGAAAGAGCAATAAAGAAAAGAAGAGGAACATTAATGAAAATGTTAACAAGTCTTGCAAGCTTACAGGAGGTACACGACCATGTTGTCATTAGCTAAACTATGTTGCGGGTTAGCTACCCTATTATGCACACAGGGTCAATCAGTTAAGATTGGCAAGAACTTTGTAGCGTGCGCTGGGTGATTGGGTTGGCCTTGTACACAGTACACAGAACCCTTTCGAGGGATATAGTTGACCCTTTCGAGGGATATAGTTGACCTTTTCGAGGGATACAGTTGACCCTTTCGAGGGATATAGATGGCCCATCACCCGTTTTCCATCGCACATATAGTTAGGTATTGCTCACTGGTCCATACAGAAAGTGAAAGATAAAGATAAAAGTTTACAGAACAGACAAGGCATACAGTAAAGAGAACGAACACTATTTGTTCATATAGTT
>BJCM01255289.1:0-24699 GCA_018326385.1 Flaveria bidentis
TAATAAGTTTATTCATGTTTTTAAAGTTTACATGGCACATTCTTTTATGCCATAGGAAAGACTCATCACTATTTGCTTTAGATAGAAAGCATGAAACTTCTCTAGAGGGAGATGTATCTTGCAAGTACATCTCGTACATGTTCCCTTTCCTGGGGCTCTGAGCAGGATATGCTCATGTAGAATGACCACCACGGGCTTGAGAACAATTCACTCATGCTCAGTAAAGAGCATGTGATGACTCTGATCATAAAATTATGATACACTTAGAAGATTGTACCCAAGCTCCTTGACAACCTTTTCAATGCTGAGCTTACCATTTGTGACCTTGCCCCTTCCAGAAATGTAACCACCCTCCATCAATCCTTTCAAAGTTCTAGAGTAGTGACCTATTGCCTGTCATGTGCCTGGAACAACCACTATCATTGATCCAAACATTCTTGTTTGTCTTGAGTTGTTCCTGCACAAAGAAAGAGATTAGTTACATTTGGAAACCCAAGCCTTATTGGTCTTGGGCTCATTAAAAGAAGTAGAAGGTAATGCAACAGTAATAGATCCTATAGTTGTGCTTTGGGGATTTGGTGCTGTTGTTGATGAGGAAAATTCAGTCACTTAATCTTTCTTCGACTTCCACACCACCTTTGGAAGTTTGGACTTACCCTTTAACACTTCGAAAGCTTTTGAGACTTCGGAAGTTTTGATGACTGGACCTTCGGAAGAATTTGCAAACACTGTAGCAGACTTTAATGCTTCGAAAGTATTCCTTTTTTCCGAGACCAAATTTTCTTCCGAACACAATTTTCCACTTGCCTTCATCTTTGATTTAGAGCTTTCGAAGGAAATAGATTTTCCTTCCGAAGCTGAAATTTAATTAGAGCTCTTGGAAATCCTTTTCTTGGTCATATGGAGATTACCTCTTGGATTGTATGGACAATCCTTAGCATGATGAGAGATACTTTCACACATAACACATTCTATTTTCTTCTTCCTAAGAGCATTCTTTTGAGAACAAGACTATTCTTGTTCATATCCCTTCTCCACCTTCATCTTTGCAGATGCTGAGACAATCCTTTTAGGATAAGAACTATTCTTGAAGTTGGATGGTCCAGGCTATGTAGCAGTGGTACACAATAGATCAACCTTCTTCTTGGTGCTAAGGTGATTTGAACATGAACCAGAACTCTTAGTAGAAGAGTTTAGATTGATGTCTTCAGTCTTCACCACTTCAAATCCTACAGAGATAAAAAACTTGTTTCTTCCTATAATCAAAAGTGGTATTGATCTCTTGATCCTTCCTAGCTTTTCTTTTTCTCTTTCTGATCAAGTTTTTCCTCATAGACTTGGTCATCATAGTCTTCTTATTCTCCTCAGAAGGATAGTGACCCTTCTTAGAATCCTCTTCTTCACTCTTCTCAGAGAAATTCTTCACTATCACTTCTTCATCCTCTTCACTCAAAGGGTCTATGAGAGGAAGCTCATCTTCACAAGTTCCACACCTGGGTAATCTTAAAGACAAGAATGTGTGTGGAGGAGCTATCTCATTAGATCCCAGTCCCTGCTTGTTTTGATAACACACCTTTTTGTACAGGGATGAGGATCTCATGTTCTTGAAGGTCTCTTCTTCAATAACACACTTTTCTGCCCTGTCTTTGTTGATCACAAGCTCAGCCTGGCACTCAGTCAGCTTAGTTATAAGATCCATGATCTGAGTCCTATAAGTGGTGTGCTCATGTTTTAGAAGTGAAATGATTTTCTCTAAGTCCTCTATCTTTAGTTTATAATCACTTTTAGACTTTCTAAAATCAGCTTTTAAGATGTTTAAGGACTCAAGATCAGATCTCATTTCTAAGTTTTAGACCCTATATTTGTTTACTTTAGCAATACATTCAGGGGTACAGAGATGTTCCAATACATTGGCTTCATCATGATCTGCCATTAGTGCTTGGTTTGGAGAAGCATCTTCCACCTAAAAGCTCCAGTCAAAGCCTCCTTCTTAAACAACAACTACAGCTTGCTACTTTAGCTTGTAATTCTGGGTAGCTTTATCAGTGTAGTTTGGTCTGAACTATGCTTGGCCACTAGTTTTTCTTGGTTCCTGGCAATCCCTCGCTAAGCGGCCCATCAAGTTACAGTTGTAACATTTGACATTGCTTTTGTCCAGTCCAAACTTTCCACTCACTGTATTGCTTGGAAACTTTCTTCCTTTCCACTTGTAGAACTTCTTGGCTCTGTGAGTGAGAAAAGCCATTTGCTAGACTATTTCCATATACTCCATATCATCTGGATGGATGTAGTCCAGGTCTTAAAGGGTGAATAGAAGGCTTCCACTACTTTCATCAAAAGACATAAAGGCTTGAGAAGAACTTGTCTCTTGGAATGGGCTTCCTTGAGTATAGTTCTCCCTTGGTGTATTAGGGAAGATGATGAAAGGACCCTATTGTGAGTTGTCAGGGTAGCATATGAGATGATGTTGGGGTTCTATGCTATCCCTTTCAACCACATTAAGGGCTGAACCCATTTGATTGTTCGAGTTGCCAGATGAACGTTGCATGTTCATCTCCATCTGGTAGCCATTGAGAATCCCATACAACTTTGTCAAAGTGAGAGTTTTCAGGTTCTCGGTTCTCTTGATAACCACACAGTAGTGTGTCCGTTGCCTAGGGAGTGAGGACATGAAATTCCTTGCAATATATCTGTTTTCAAAAGCTACTCCACCATCTACTAGGGTATCCACAATCTCGACATACCTGAAGTATTGTTGAGTCATGGTCTCACCTATTTTAAAGGTGAAATTTTCAAACTGCTGCTTTAGGAGATCCTTCTTGTTCTCCTTGGCGTCAGATGAATTCTCATACATTAGTTTAGATGAATCCCATAGCTATTTAGCTATTTTTAATTTCTTGAAACCTCTGTATACAGAGTTTGGAAGAGTAGTCTGAAGGGCTATCATGGCCTTCTTGTGAATCTCTACTCTCTTTCTATCTTAATCTAAGTAGTCAGCCATAGCCTTGGGGATCATACCACCTCTAGTTACTGAAGAGGTGCTTGCTATGTAAGGTCTATTTTCAACAGACTCCCACATTCTTGAGTCTAGAGACCTGATGAATCTTCCATTCTTTGGCACCTCATGTCAAAGTCATCAAGAGTGATCAGTCGGGACTTTGTCATGGTTCTAGTTTCCATATTAGATTTGGAAATGGATGCCATTTGAGATGTTAAGTATTTTGTGTGTGTGAGGGATCTTAAGATGGTGAGATCTTATGTCAAGAGCCTGGAATACTCTAATACCAAATGCAGGACCGGTGAAGGGTATGCAATTACAACACAACAATACAATGAGAGTTGCTTAAGAATACTTAACAAATCAAATAGGGAACTAGTTAACCTTTGTAATGATACTAAGAACACAAGTAAGTATGATACATAACAAGATAGCAAAACACACAAAGAGTTGGTTTTCAAGATTGTAGTATATTGCTTTCTTAAGTTCTATTACAAATGTTACAAAGCATACTTAGAAATTTACAAGTACTTGAGATACATATACTACATCCTACAGCTGGCCATACTTTGAAGGCTAGCTGGATACAATTGACTAGACAACAAATAAAATCAAATGTAGAGTCAAAAGGTAGATTGCCTTTTGACTAGTGACTATGACATGCCATATCTCACATCCTAAATTATTACAAAAAGGATAAAGTACATAAGGTAGAAAGTTACAGACTCAAGACCTCAATATTCAGTTACCAAAAGCATGGACCTTTTCACCAACTTATGAAAGTTGGTGACTTTACAGAGCTAAAGCGGAAAGGGGTCCAACTTTATAGAAAAGTACATCAGATAAAGCATGTCTTAAAAACTCTTCGTAAGAAATCTGTCTTCAATTGTAAGCTTCGGAAGACTTTGTCTTTGAAGCTTCGGAAGACTTCATCTTTGGCTTCGGAAGATATTGGTCTTGGCTTCAGAAGATTTCACACTTAGAGTACTTCTAAAGCTAGTGTGAAACTTCTAAAGCATTCTACTTCAGTATACTTGTACATGCATGCAGTAGAGACTTTGAGTGTTTGGGTTGCATCAGCCTTTATATTTAATCCTTACACCTTTCAAGTATAATCTTACTAGAAAACTTAGTTGAAGGCATCGTAGTTGAACCTGTGAACCTTGAGACAAGAACTGCTTCAATGCCAAGTGCCCTTAGTGAGGCACCAGTTCGTGAAGGTGTATCACAACCCCTCTCTATGAAGGCATAGTAGTTGAACCAGTGAAGGAACTGCTTCATCGCCTAGGAACTGGTTAAGTGCTACACCAAGCAATGAAGGATGAATTTCTCTCCAACCTGAGTCACGCAGGCTAGCGATCTGATAAAGAGAATAGGAAGATGACATATGAGGAGATTTTGGAAGAGAAGAGAGAAGGGAAGAGGAAGGCATGGGGAGAGAGTTCAAGTGAGACCATGAGCTTTATGGAAGCTACAATCAGGGCTGCCTACAGGCCAAACACTTAGGAAGATGAGTTAAGGGCCTCCGGATTAAACTATCTAGGTTTAGGGAAGTGCAATATAGATGAAATCATATCTCTTACCTTATAAAAACTAAATGAACTTGATGACACTAAAGTGTCAAAGGATAGGAAGGAATTTATGGCTGTAGAGTTTCTCATCAAAATCATAAAAGAAAAAAGAACAAAAAGATTATAAAAAGCTTATACCCTCTCTCTAGTTCAGGAAAGCCCTAAGGTACAGGTTGTGGCTACTGAGTAAGAACCTTAGGTAGGTTGGGACCAAGTCACGCAAAACATGATAACCAAGATGAGTGCCACAAGCGTATATCAGGAAGTAGACCTACTTCCCTTGTCCTATAAGTATATAAAATTTGATTACCTTAGCTAGTTTGAGCAAAAAGTACTAAAAGAGCAAAAAGATAATAAGAGGAATACAAGGGAATATGCTACAAAGTCAAGAGCCACCATCCGAGCCAATTAAAAAAAGTCTGTTGACAAACAAAAGATGGTGAACTTCTTGAAGTTGTATGGGTTCTCTAGAAGGAGGCTTGGTCTAACATCTATATCCACCATGGATGAGCACATTAGAGTGAGCAAGTAAAAGATCACGAAGGGTGAGTTGATTGACTTGCATTCTCTACCAAGTCAAGCTACCCTAAAACTAAGGTCAAGGCTGAGCCACAAGAGATAACTAAACTAGGACCTAGAGCTAATTCTCAGCAAGATTTATCTTCTGACCCACAACAGGTTCTTGATCCATGTCCTTTAGAACCTATAAAGAAAAAGAATCCAACTAAGAATGACAAACAATAACTATCTAATACTCAAGTCTAGTCTTTTCAATTAAAGTATAGAAAGATAAGGAGAATGGTCATCAGAGGGGACAAGAAAAAGAAGAAGTCCAAGGCATCTACCTCTACTCCTCAGAATGGGTCAAAACATCCTAAGGGAGATCAATAAGAGGTTGCTCAACTAAGTTCACTAAAACGTAGAGCCTCTTGCTACTGAGAGACCCATCCTACCTTAGGCATTATCTACTAACCCATATAGATGATATGTCACTAGAGATCAAACAGATCAAGATGTGTACTTTTGGCAAAACATATTAGACCTTCCTCTACATAATCTCTACAACATAATAAGGTACTTTGAAAGTTTGAGAAATCCTAACCAACTGATGATAAATGAAATGGTCTTGATTCCGATGATGATTGTCAATAGATGAAGATCAAGATTCAAAGTGTTTATTCAGTTTTGCTAGCATCAGTCTAGGGGGAGTATGTAAGCATTACTCTTAGAGGCTGATAGAAACAAAGAGCTATCAAAATGCACATGTGAAGTATGAGGAAGTTACTTGCAAGATTTGATACAACTTAATGAATTACACTAAGTATCAAATATTCCAAATTCAAAAGACCAAATCTTCTGAAGCCAAAGATGAAATCTTTCGAAGCTTTAAAGACAAAGTCTTCCAAAGCTAGGAGACTGATTTCTTTCGAAGACAGAGAAGGCATTCTTTCTCCGACTTACTTTTGACAAAAGCTGAACCACTTTTTGCTGTCATCTTTGAAGACTCATTCACTTGCATTAGTTGATGAAAAGTCTATACTTTTATTAACTATAGATTAAAGTTTTGAGTCTATAACTTTTTACTTTTGTACTTTTTTATATTAGATAAGGATGTGAGCTATGACATGTCATAGTCAGTAGTAAAAAGGCAATCTACCTTTTTACTTTACATTGATCTTGTTGTGTGGATTAGTGTTTCTAGTTGGCATTCAAAGTATGGTCGACTATAGGATGTGGTATAAATAATTTCAAGTACTTATCACTTGATTTCTTCCTTGAAATACTTTGTAAGAGAACTTGATAGAAATATACATCATTATTGAAAACCATACTATTATGTTATTGTTCTTGTTCTGTTCTTTACTTGTGTTCTTTGTTACACCTTAAACTAGTTCCTTAATTTATCTCCTAAGTGTTCTAACTCTCTCCTAAAATTATGAAACTATTGGATTGATCCCATTCACCGGTACTACTAAAATGTAATCACCATGTTGTATAAGTTGGCGAGTCTTCAAAGGTAACAACGGAAAGGTCTTATGCTTTTATCAAAAGTATGTCAGAGTGCGTTTCTTCCAAGATTTTAGATTTTGGAAGAAACACAAGTCTTCTTAGTATTTGGAGGAGTTTAGTCTTCAAGCTTCGAAATACTTTGTCTTTAAGCTTAGGAAGACTTGACTTTAGCCTCCTTCCTTGTACTTCATTGCATGCTGAGTGCTATTTGGTTAGCATTAGCTTTTAATATAATCATCTTGATCTTATAACCTCCCTCTACGATTATGCTACCAAAACTTAAAGATTATTATGAATTTGGATCTTCTACTTGGATAAATCCATCAGAATTAGAGCCATTCCTCTCTTTATGTGCTAGTCATGATTCTTCAAGCTTTCATAGTATATTTTTATGTCTAAGAGATCATGCCTAGGCAGGTCAAGTAAGTATTGCCGAAACAATATTTGGTGACCACCTTGATCTCTTGTGACATACTATCTATTTGGGTTTGGAGAATACACCCAACACATGATGGGTCTTGTTGGATCAAGAAGAAGCTTGGTGCAACCAAAACCAAACACTTAGACTAATTTTTGTACAACTTGTAAAGGACATACGAAGGTAAGTATGGAACTTTCCGAAGGATATGGAGTTCTTCCGAAGACAAAGTGTAGAATCAACTTCTGAAGGAAAAACTCCAACTTCTGAAGACAAAGTCTTCTCTTCTGAAGTCTTATACTTAGAAGAATTCAAAGACAATGACATTGGAAGTAGAAGTTCATAAGCCACGGAAGAAGCGGCCTCTTCCGAAGTATAAAAGGCTTCGGAAGAACTTGTTCTTCCGAAGACAATTAACCTTCAGAAGATGCTACTAATGAACCTGTGGACAAAAGTATGGTCTCTAAGACTCCGCTACAGGCCTCCAATACTACATGGCATTTTCCCAAAATGCCATGTAGTTGACCATACTTTATTCCACTATTCACCTTTATATGTTAGTACAAGTTACCAACTTTAGTTGGTGACAAAAGGTAAGTCATGGACATGTCATGACTACCATATTTTACATAAGACATTATCTGAGATACCTTAAACTATAGCTTTGTAGTATCTGCTTTAGTTAGAGGATTCCAGTTGGTATCAAAGTATATCCGGTTGTAGATAGTAGTATATATAGCTTCTTATTGTAACTCTTGTAGTAAGCTTGTAAGAGTCTTGTAAAACTTTAAGTTGAGAAATAATATATACAAGTATCTTGAAATTATTTTCTTGTGTTGTTCTTGTGTTACTTAGTATATTATAATCAACTCTTAGAAGAACTCTGCTTCTTGAGTGTTTGCTAGTGAGTTTGAGAGAAAAATACTTGTGTTGATTATCAAAACTGATCCTGCAATTGGCATCAGAGCTTCTTAGGCTCTTGATTGTGTGATCTAACTATCCTATTCAACCTCTTGTTTACTCACTCTTTCACTACACTTAAAACATGGCCTTGAACCAAAAATCTTAATGTAAAATAGGGCGATGACTAAAGCACCCATCATCACCCCAAAAAACTTCAGACAATGGAGCAGACGTGTAGAAGGGTTCATCAGATATCAAGAAAGCCTCATGTGGAGATCCATTGCCCATGGTCCCTACAGCCAAATATGGCTTCACCTGTTAGTGGTGGTGCCATGATAGAGAAGGCAGTGGAAGACTACTCTGAAGAAGACCTCAAGCGGATTGATATTGATGAGAAGGAAATGACAGTCCAGACAACCCATATAGCTTCAAGAAGCTCACCATCTTTTTCTATCATTTAACTTCTTCTTGTTGGCTTTGATGCTGGCCCATGACTTTTTAGCTCCATCCATCATCTTTCTCTTAGTAGCTTTTCTTCATTGAAGAGCTTCTTGTTCTAGATGCTTAAGGTAATTGAACTCTATACAATCACAAAATAGAGGGAGTAAAGCTTTTGCCTTGTAGAAACCTGTGGCAATCAAGTAGGTGATCATGTTTTGTTTATCCTTTTCTTTGTCTGCTTGAGTTTCTTCATCTACAACCAGAGTTTCCAACTCAAGAACCTCTTGAACTGGGGAGAGGATAGGAGCTTGATGTAATTTTATTTTCTTTCTTTCTTCTTTGTTTTTTGGGAAACAAAGTTGTTGGAGTTGTAAAAGATAGTCTATATTATAAACACAGTGAAAGTCAACAAAAGTCAAACCTGACACGTTCGAGACCAAGAACCAAAACAAGACTTTGAAGATTTAGATGACTAGGAGTTATATTGTAATAAATATATTTTGTGTGAACAAAATATATTTTATCTTGTTTTTATTCATTTTTATGCTTAATATGTAATTTTGTATTAATTAGCCTAAGTCTAGGGGGTTAAGTGCAATTAGTGAATATTAGTCTAAACTATAAATAGGTTAATTGTCATTAGGTTTTGGTTAAGGGTTGAATAACCAATAGATTGAGGGATTACTTGTAAACATATTTTGCAATCTAATTGAAGTTCAAAGGGGTTTTAATTGTGATTATCATATTTTGATCTATAATTTTCATGATTTGATTCAAGTGTGATTATCATGGAGTTACAATTTGGTATCAGAGCCATTTTGGATCAAATTCACTAAGGTTATGAAGATTTTTAGAGAGAGAAGTTGAGGTTTTGGTTGTTTTTGTTCAATATCATGTTTTCATCAATTTCGGATAAAATTTGAGTGTTATTGATATGGAAATTGATTGAAGTTTGCTTGTTATGGGTTGGGAAAGCTCAGTTAATCATCAGGTTTCAAATCCATTGAGATTTGGGCGTTTTCAGATTGATTTTATGTTGAAAAAGCTTTTCAGCTTCGTCCTGCGAAATTACCAATTCATCCAACGAAACTGCCTGTTCTTTCACTGAAACTACAAGTGATTTACACTTTGTAGTTAATTTCGGCATCTCAGCTAAGGATAGACTATAAGACACTTTCACCAACTTCGTCCTGCGAAATTACCAATTCTTTATTAGAGATCTAGCTAGGGATAGACTATAAGACACCTTCACCAACTTGTGTCTCATAGAGAATGGTTGGTTCTGAAGGGGTTGGAATCGTATGGTTCATAAAGCCCATAATTGGGCCTTCAATTGAGTCTGTCCCTTTGAAGCTAATCTTTATTTTCCTTGATAGCCTTTATTTGTAAATGTTTTTTTCTCACTGATAGCCTTTATTTGTAAATGTTTTTTCCCTGATAGCCTTTATTTGTAAATGTTTTTTTTCCCTGATAGCCTTTATTTGTAAATGTTTTTTTTTCTTCTGAACTCCTTAGACACTCTCTTTTGAATCCTCGTTGCTAAGCTATCAGGATGTCTATTTTGACTTGGGTTGAAAAATAGGAGGGTTACTAGAAGGAAGCTTTCATAGAATCCTACGTTGTAGATGTTAAAGATTTCTTGTTGACCCAGGAATCTAGCAAGCACCAAGACCCTTCTTTCAATGTCATACATCAATTCTATAATTAGATTTATAGTAGGAATGGATGGAGGTGATATGGCCCTTGATACAAAACTCTCCTCAATTAGGATTTAAAAGATGGCATCCATATTAATATAAGGCAGAAGAGGTTGTTAAGTCTGGACAATTCTAAGTGAGGGTGTTCTTCAATGTCTATCCTCTGGGTAGTACTCCCATGTTCTATGATTGTAGTACCTTTCTCTTCCTTTTTGGTTGCATAACTTACCTTCAAAAGTGAGCTAGAGATTAGGTCTACTATATCCATAGGTTCTTATGGCTGTGTTTGATCATGCCTGGCAGGCCTCTCAGCTAGTGTAACACTCGAAAATTTTGAAAAATGTAAAATGAAGAACAAAAGTGAAGAAAAAGAAAAAATGCAATTAAACCCATGTTAAGGGGTTAAAGGTGTAAAAAGAACAAAATAACATATAATATTTTATACAAAAGGTGATACGACCGCCCAAATCACCTTGCACCTCAACTTTCTCGAATGTTAGAGAGAGAATGCAGAGAATTTTGGATTTTGAAAGAACAACAAGAAGAGGTCGGATTTAAGGTGGGTTTTTAGTGTTTTAAGTGGTCCTAGGCTGATTATAGCCTCTGGTTAATGCATATATGTGTTTTGTGGGATGTTGGTGTGTTTTTGGTGGGTTTCTAGGTGTTTGAACTCAATTGCAAATGGGTGTGAAGACTAAGTGTTGCCTGTATAGTTCCCATCGTCTTGAATGTTGCCTGAAATGACTAAGTGTTGGTCATGCGCCCATATAATGCACATGCGCCTAAAAGTTTTCCCGTGCGCCTAAGTGTTCCATGCGTTTGGAAGGTCATGTGCCCGTATAGTGGCCACGCGCCTGCATAGTGTCCATGCGCCTAACGCCTTCGAATTTTTTCTGAAATTTCGGGAAAAATGAAGTTTTAGGCAACGACTTGAGATGTTCTCGGGGATGATGCAAGATGGCTATATGATGCTATTTGATGCTATATAATGATGTATGATGTTGTATGCATGTACATGTATGATTCCATTATGTTCCTTATTATGTATATTTCAGTAGCTTTGCGTGGTATGTTATTATCAATGAATGTATAGTATTATATAATGAACGCGGAAATTAATGATGATGAAAAGTGTAACATAAGGAAGAAGGAATGAAGTAAGAATGAGCATATGAAAAGTCTTGCAAACAAATGTAAGGAGGTTCACACCCAATGAAGGGTGTTAGCTCAACTATGTGCGGGTTAGCTACCCCTAAAGGATACACACTAGGGTCAAATCCTTCTAATTAACCATATGTATAGGATCCTTGTCGCTTGTCCTAGGTACTGGACTCAACTTCTTGCATAATGTTTGGGGCCTATTTATAGAATCAGGCCCAGTAACTAGCTCCGAGCACAATGTTTGGTGTATAGCACATGGTGTTGGTCCGGATGAAAATTGAAAGATAATAATGAATGTAAGAAATATATGGTAAGGAATATAATGAATGAGAATTAAAGGTAACGATGATGTACAATGATGAATGAATGAATGTTAACAATGATGATGAAAGATAATAATAAGATTATCTATTTGTACATATGATGCATGATCGCGAATGAAATTAAAAATCGGTTTTAAGCGAAAGTAAAGTATTGTATATATTTTATAAAACTAGAATTCACTCAGCAATGCTGACTTTTTATGTATTTTCCAGTTGGCAGGTGATTGTTGCTGAGGATGGCACAGGGCAGCTATTTGGCAAGTTTTAGATGACATATATTTTATAAAATAATGATGTTTTTGTGATGTAATGCAATCAATGATATTTTGTAATGGTTAACAAATGGTATATTATTTTGCAAAAGCAATTATTTATATATGAAATGGTTTACTAAGTATTCCAATGCAATGTTTTAGTAAATGTAAATGTATGTTTTATATTTTATGTGTGATTATTCTCCAACTGTGACCGTCTCGAGAACAGGGCTTACATCTAGCTTACCCTTGAGACCGGTGATCTCAAGTTGTTGATTGAGTACCTGCCTTTGTAAAGTAGCCACATAAGATTCCAGGTGATACCCACCTGAGGTTTCAAGTGACTAACCTTTGTAATAAGGTATGTATAAAATCTTGCACCTTCTATTTCATGCTCCCCTTATCTTCATTAGAAGAATCATAGGGGGATGATAGTACATAACAAAAGTCATCCCTCTTACCACCAGATGATTGTTCTTGGTCTTTGGTTTTCCCCTGCTCTGTGATAGTTTTATAAGAAGTGCTAAGAGGCTGGATTGTCATGGGTGAGGTCTGAATGATGTAATTACTTGCAAAAGTGAGAGCATCTCCCTCATGGACTTCTTGAACATGTTTAGAGAGGTCCACCTTAGTAATGGTGGTTGATCTGGGCTTGATATAGGAGTATCAGGAACACTCATTTCTTCTTGAGTAGGGGAAGAGTAGAGAGATTCATGGTACTCATTGAATCCCATGATTTGATCATAACAGAATTCAAGGTTGGGAATTAGTTGGTTGAGATTTAAAGGCTAGGGATGATAGCTTTCCCTTGAAAATTGATCAATTTGAGCATTAAGAATCAAGATGATGGCTTAAAGCTGGGGTTGTGAGTTCATCAGGCTGAGCATTAGGAACCTCAACACTAATACTTGAAAGAATGGGAGTGGTTTGCTCTTAAAGAGAAGTGGGAGCTTGTGTTTCCACTTGCTCCTATATGGGTGTGCATATGGGGGCCTGCTCAATTTTAATAGACAAAGTAGTGTTTCATTTTGTTTTTCTAGTATAGGTGATGGATATTTAAGGTTGTGTAGGTAGTGGTGAAGAAGGTGTGGGTTTAACATTAGCTAGGATTACCAAATCTTCACCTTGAGCATGTTGCTTTAACAAGATGAACTTAAGATAGTTCAATAGTCATTGATCCTTTATGCAAGCCTAGGGGATCCTTGGCTATTATTGATGAAGAAACCTTACTCACATGGCCTTCTTTCATCTTCCTCACCATCTTTGAAAGATTAGACTTGGCTTTCAAATCTTCGGAAGTTTTTATGTCTTCGGAAGTTTTGGCGACTAAACCTTCCAAGATTAGATCTTATTTACAAGTTGTAGGATATGTACATATTAACTATAGCAATGCATTTATGGGAGCAAAGATGTTCTAATACCTTTGATTCATCATGATCTGCCATCAAGGCTTGGTTTGGGGAGACTTCTTCCACCTAAAAGCTCTAATCAAAGCCTATTTCTTCAATAACAACTGTAGCTTGCTACTTTGGTTGGTTGGGCTTCTTAGCTCTTGGAGCTGCCTTAGTGTAGTTTAGCTGGATTATGTATTGCCACCATTTCCTCTTGGTTCCTTAAACTCCCATGAAAAGTTGCCTATTTGGTTATAGTTGTAACACTTTACTTTGTACTTGCCTAACCCAAACTTTCCACTAAACACATTACTTGGTAACTTCCTCCCTGTACTATTAAAGAACTTCATGTCTCTCTGAGTGAGAAGAGCCATCTATTGGAGTATTTTTCATGCACTCTAGATCATCTAGATGGATCTAGTCCAGGTCTTCACGGATGAAGAGAAAATTACTAGAATTTTCATTTAAAAAGACAAAGGCCTGAGAAGAGCTGGGCTCTTAGAATGTACTTCCTTGAGTATATCTTTCCCTAGGTGTCTTCAGGAGGTGATGAAAGAACCCTTTAATGAGTTGTCAGGGTAGCAGATAAGATGATGTTGTGTATCTTTGTTGTCCTTTTCAACCACATGAAGTGCTAAACTCTTTTCGGTGTTGGATGATCTAGGAGAAGGATTTTGCATGTTCATCTCCATTTGGTAACTACTCAAGATACCATACAACTCAATGAGAGTGAGGGTGTAGAGGTTCTTAGTTCTCTTGATGGCCATATAGTAACGTGTCCATTCTATAGGAAGAGAGAACATGAACTTACTCTCTATATCCTTGTTCTCAAGTTTGAATCCAACATCTGTTAGAGTGTTTACAATCTCAACATTCCTGAAGTATTGTTGAGTCATACTTTCACCTTTCTTGTTGGTGAAGTTTTCAAACTACTACTTCATTATGTCTTTCTTGTTATCCTTAACTTCCTCAGATCCTTCATACAACAACTTTAGTGCATCCTAGAGTTCTTTTGCACTCTTGCACTTCTTGAAGCCTCTATAGATGGAGTTGGAAGAGCAGTTTGAAGAGAAGTCATGGCTTTTTTATTAATGTCTATTTTCTTCCAGTCTTCTCTAAATAATCAGCCACTTCCTTAGGTATCATCCCACCTCCAATAGTTGCTGAAGCTATCTTTAGGATGCGAGGTGCATAGACTATAGATCTTCACATCCTACTGTCTTAATACTTGATGAAGCCTTCCTTTCTCATACCAAGTGTTAAAATCATTGGTAGTAATCAGTGAAGACTTAGTCATTATGACAGTTTCCATATCAACTTTAGAAACAACTGCCATTTGAGCATAAGGGCGGAACTAGGGTGTTGGGTACGGGGTCAAGTGACACCATTGATTTTTGTACCCGTAGTGTAATGTATAATACCAATTTTTTAGTGAACCCATAGTTTTACATGAAGTGAACCCATTAGTATAATAAACTTAACAATATATCAAAAACAAATTGCTAGTTCACTTGTTTATGCACACCTTTTCCAAATACAGGTCGCGAGTTTGAAACCTGCAAGCTGCAGTGTGCAACAACCATTTTTTTCCTTCTTTATTTACGTAAAATTACTAAACTAATCTTATTCTAATAACATAAAACAAAACCCTAGGACCCAAGAATGAATTACTTTTGGAAGAAAATTGTTCTTTAAAACATACAAATATTTAAGAGAAAGTTAAGCTTTAGAAGAGATTTTGGAAATTTCTTTCGAAAGTATATTTTCTTAAGTAGTTAATAAAAATTTCTTTCAAATTACTTTTCGAAATTGTTCTTAAATTTCTTCTGAAGGTTAATAAAAATCCTCCGAAGGATAAAAGATAAAAAAATTCAAAAATCTAAGAAATGTCTTCTAAAAAGATTTATCCTCCCAAAGTAGACAACTTAGGACACAGATTTTTAGAAATAATATAATTAAGTTTTAAGAAAACATATTCAAAGTTAATCATCCCAATAGCTAAAAGAAGATATATAAATCTCTACTCATCAAAAGATTTTTATAAACAGACCAACATATTGTTCATTTGTGTTAACTTTGACTAGTTTGATTAATCCCTTTTCAAAGTTATCTCTAATCATATGATAGCTGATATTGATGTGTTTTGTCCTTGAATGCTGCACATGATTTTACGTGATAGAGATAACACTATTGTTGTCTATGTGGATAGGAGTCTATTTGAAATTAAATCCAAAGTCTAGCATCTGATTTTAAATCCAAAGCACTTGAGCACAGCAGCTTGCAGCAGCAATGTATTCAGCTTCAACAGTTGATGCAGATACACAGGATTGCTTCTTGCACTGCCAGGAGACAACTCTTCCACCACGAACTGGCATCCCCCTGATGTAGACTTTGCAGTCATGTTGTAGCCACCATAGTCACTATATGGTATATACATACAGATTGAAGTCAAAATTCTTTGGATACCAAAGGCCAAATGATGAGGCACCTTTAAGGTATCTTAAAATTCTCTTGATAGTGATTAGGTGTGACATCTTAGGGTTGGCTTGATATCTTGCACAAATACATATAACAAACATGATACCAGGCCTACTAGCTGTGTGTTACATAAGAGACCCAGTCATAGCCCTGTAAGGGGTTCATCCACACACTTCCCCTCAAGATCAGGACCAAAGGAGTGATTTATGGCTATGAGTGTCTTAGCAACCTTACAATCAGTCATGTTGAATCTTTTAAGTATGTCCTCAACATACTTTGACTAACATATGAAGATGCCATCTTCAAATCGCTTCACTTGAATTTCAAGAAAGAAATTGAGTTACCCCATGACACTCATTTCAAATCTATCTTTCATTAGCGTCTCAAAGTCTTTGCAGATCTTTGGATTAGTTGACCCAAAGATGATGTCATCTACATAAACTTGAACTAGCATTAAGTCATTTCCTTTTCCTTTGATGAAGAGAATTCCATCTATAGTACCCCTTTTGTAACCATTCTGACAGAGATACTAAGATAGAGTCTCATACCACTTCCTTGATACTTGGTGCAACCTATAAAGAGCTTTATCAAGCCTGCATACATAATCAGGATTATTAGGATGCAAACCATGGTGGGTGTTTGAAATACACCTCTTCATCAATCACTTCATAAAGAAAAGCACACTTGACATCAAGTTAGTAATCCTTATAGTTCTTAGATGCAACAAAAGGTAAGAATATCCTAACAACTTCTATTATTGCAACAGAAGCAAAGACATCAATGTAGTCAATTCCTTTTTCTTGGGTGCATCCTTGAACAACTAATCTTGCCTTGTTTTTTATGATAATTCCTCTATCATCCTTCTTATTCCTAAAAACCCATTTGGTTCCTATAATAGTCTTCCCTTAAGGAAGAGGACATAGATTCCAAACCTTTTGACTTTTGAATTGAAGCAGCTCCTCCTGTATAGCTTCAACCCAACTTTCATCCATGAAAGCCTCATCAATCTTCTTAGGGTCTATTTGGGATAAGAAAGAAGAGTGAAGACATACATTTGCATCATAGGTCTATCCTCTTGTCTTTACCCCTAAATAAACCTTTCTAATGATGTTTGTGGTAGGATGAGACTTGTGAATCCTTAGCTGAGGAATCATAACCAGTTGTTTAGAGAGATCTAAATTAGAAAAAATTAGATCTGGAATTAAAGTTTTTCCCACCATATCAACACACTTATAAAGTGAAAATTGATCCAATAAGTGTGTGATGTCATTGATGTTGTCTTCAATGGAATGATTATCAGTATCAAGAAATTCTTGATCACTGTCACCATCACCATTTTTTCCTACATTTGAAGCTCCTGCATTTTAGTTTTATGCTTCTAAAGCTGGGAGTGTGTTTATTGAAGGTCACATTGGCTGACTCCTCAACTACTCTAGTTCTGTGATTGTATACTCTGTAAGTCTTGGCTTGAGAATAATATCCAATAAAGTATCCATCATCTGATTTCTCAGCAAACTTGGCAATGTGATCTTTGGTATTCAAGATGGTGCAAGGACATCCAAATGACCTGAGAAAACCAATGAAAGGCTTTCTCTTGTGCTAAAGTGCATAAGAAGTCTTGCCATGAATTTTAACAACTAAAACTCTATTTTGCATATAACAGGTAGTGTGACTGCCTCTGCCTAGAAGGTGATGGGCAGTTTAAAGTTAGTCAATATAGTTCTTGCAACTTCAATAAATGTCTTGTTTCTCCTTTCAACAATACTATTTTGCTTAGGAGTCCTGGTAGCACTGTATTGTCTTGTAATATCCTTTTCATCACAAAATGTAACAAGGATTTTGTTCTTGAATATAATTCCTTGATCATATCTTATGGTCTTGACTTTATGATCAGATTGATTCTTAATCTTTAAGATGAAGTTCATGAGAGTCTTAGGGTCTCATCCTTAGTTCTAAGAAAGAAAACCCAAGTAAATCTTGTGAAGTAATTTGTGATCACCAAATAATAAGAGTTCTTTCCTAGACTCATTACAGTGATAGGACCAAAGAGTTCCATTTGTAATATGTGTAGGGGAGTATTGATGGAGTTTCTTTCCTTTGGCTTGTGCGATACCTTGTGTTGCTTCCTTTTTAGGTATGCAACACAATGGTCATCACTTGTAAATTCTTTCTTTGGCATACCAGCTACCAAATCATTTTTATTTAGTTTATTAATATTGTTAAAGTTTACATAGCATATTCTTTTATGCTAGAGGAAAGACTCATCACTATTTTCTTTAGATAGAAAGCAAGAAACTTCTCCTGAGCGAGATGTTTCTTGCAAATCCATCTTGTACACGTTCTCTTTCCTGATGGGAGTCTAAGTAGGATATGCACATGAGGAATAACAACCCTAGGCTTGAGAACAATGCACTCGTGCTCAGTTAAGAACATGTTATGACTCTGATCATAAAATTAAGACACACTCAAAAGATTGTATCCAAGCTCTTTGACAAAGTTTACCTTCTCAATGCTAAGTTTACCATTTGTGACCTTGCCTCTTCCAGTAATGTAACCACCAACTTCTCCTCCTAAAACAACTGGTCCTCCATCAATCTTTTCTAACTTCCAGAGCAGTGACCTATTTCCTGTCTGTAACACTCCAACTGACAGTAGAATCATCGAGGCGGACGAATGTGAAACGATTGTTCATAGCTTGTGGAATTAAACAAGTAAGTTATTACAATACAACGAAGATTTAGACACAACATAAGATATTTAATTAAACTAAGTCTAGTCCTATATGAGCAAGAAGAATTCCTCAAATAGCAATCCGGAAACTTGTTAAAAATAAAGGGTCAACTTTCGAAATTGGCGAGTTTCCATTGCTTAAGCATATATATATATATATATATATATATATATATATATAAATTTTACAAGTAGCAATCCATGTCAATGGTTATGAATAAAACAACTGTATAGATAACATATAGCTAAAATCAAACCTTGACCAAGATATCAATTACAAGTTATAACGATTAGCTAAGTGTACTTGGTTCCTATGATGAACAAGCATACGTCATCAGTCGCTGACAATAACCTCGACTTTAGCAACAATAGGCTTGTCAGGCCCATAGATCTATGACGTCGCTAGGCTAACAATACTTAATTATTGTGAACATATAATGTCTATCATATAAGACTCACAATATTACAAATAACCATGTGCATTACAAGTATTAAAATGTTTAGAAGTTCAAGTTCATACATCAACATGTTTCACCCCCAAAGGATGTGAAACAAAGTAAAAAGGGACATGGAGAACGCACATGGAAAACTCACGTGCTATAAGATGCACTTAAGATAATAATAAAAAGATAAGATTACTCTAATGTTTTCATCATGATTCAACCTAATATTTGGTGACTTAAGATTAAAATAAAGATATGATTAATGACTAAATATAAATTAGGGTTTCAATTGAAATTTGAAGGGTTTTAATAATTAAGTCAAATAATGCAATCAATTTTGTTTTGGTTCAATAAATATGGAATAAATCAATTAAGATTGTGAATGATATTAAATGATTCAATAATTTAATTTATAACAATTGATTTAATAAAGATTAATTATAATGTGTGAAAAGAAATAATTACTTTAATAAATAATTATTTAAAATTTGATAAAAATAATTAATTGAATACTTATTTAAATGACTTGCAAAATAATTTAAAATTATTTAAAATAATTTTATAAAGTTTTTAAACTTTTAAATAATTTTTATAAAGGTTTTATAATATCAAAACCTTAAAATAAAAATAAAGAATAATAGAAAATTATATTGTTTTGTAAGTTTCAAAAATTTAAATAGAAGTTTAAGGAATAACTTTATGAACTATTTATGATAACATGGTTAGATAGATGAATAATTAGTTATTAAAATAATTATTTAAATAACTATTTGAATAATTAATTATTTAACATATAGATTCATAATGTTTTGAAATAATCTAAATTTGAACCATAATAGGTTTATAATATTAATATCATATAGATAACTTAATAATGTTTTCTATAACCTTTGTTATTCTTTAAAAAATACTTAAAAATTATAAGTTTTATAATCTTTAAAAAAGTTAATTTAATAATCTTTGAAATGTTTTAGTTAAGAAAATACTTTTTATTTTGATTTAGTAACATAATAATATAGTTTTTGAAATTTAATATATATAAAAATTGACTAAAAAAATAAATAAGGAGGCTGGGTTCGAACCCTAGACCTCCGGTTCCAAAGTGTAGGGTGTTAACCGGTTGGGCTAGTAGCCCTGATCTAGTTAAAAGCTCCCTTATAATGTTTAAAATCATTAATTGCAAAATCCCCCATTTACTCAACAACCTTTGAATCAAATTGAACATTAATTCATGAATGTTAATAGAATCCAACCTAGGGCTTTTGATCCCTAAGTGAAATCGAGTGTATGAACATGTGGAATTATCTCAAAAGGTTCGAATGGTCGATGAACAACTGGTAGAAACTCGTGACGGTTGTGAGTATGTTTCGAGATACAAATGACGATGGTAATGAAATTAACCTTGTATGAAGTTATAAGGGTGATGATAAGTAAAAGCCCTCAATCAATTTTAGTGTAAGGTGCCCAGAAGATCTAGTTCGTCTAAGTTGCAGGTTCACGATGAAGATCATGGTCGAAAAAGTAGTTTATGTGTTTTGTACATGAAATTGAAGTTACAGGAAGTTTTAAGAGTTTAATTAAAAGGTTTTCCCTTGTTTAAATGGGTTTAATTCAATCGATTTCAGTTTAAATGAGTTAAATTTTTAAACAAATGTTTTGGTTTCGAGAACATTACCATAACCATCAAATAAACTCAATTGAAACGGTCTTTGGGTTCGAAACAGGTTCACGAGAGGTTTAATATAATTTAATTGTGTTTTAAATCAAACGTTATGAGTGGGTGTGGCTCGCTAGAGCTTTGGCCGGAATGGTGGCCGGAAAAACAGGAAAGGGGTTGGATTTGTTTAAAAGTTTTCAAATTTACAAGTTTGGTCCCTGTAGTTTTAAGTGTTTATTATTTTATGTAATAAAGCTTTTATTTCAAATATTATAAATTACAAATTAAACCATAGACTTTTTAAAACTAATTTGAATAAAAAATCAAATTATTTATTTATTAATCTTTATAAGTTTTATAAAACTTGTAAACTTTATAATTTTTATTATTTATTTTCAATAATTAAAAATTCATAATTACTAATAATACTTTATAAGTTTATTAAAATTTATTTTATAACTTTATAAGTTTTAACAAGTCTTTTCCATTTAGTTATTTATTGTAAAATGATTAATAAATATTTATAACTTTATGAAAAAGAATTATTTATAAATCCATAAATTATTACAAGTTGTTTAGATGATTAATAAATGAATAATTAATAATAAAAATTGCACATTTAATGCATTTAATCCACTAAAATTATTAAAATAATTTAATAATAGGAGTGCAAAATCGGTTAGGGTTTGGGTTTTAACTTGAAAAATGGCGAATGTTACAATGTGGATGGAATATCAACTATCAATGATACATACATTATTGTTTGTCTTTAGTTGTCTCGACACAAAAGAGATGGTTAGTTACATTTGAAAACCCAAGCCTTATTGCTCTTGAGCATATCAAAAGAAGTTAAAGGCAATACAATAGTAATAGATCCTATAGTCATGTTTTGAGGATCATTTGCTAATGTTAATGGAGAACTTTCAGTCACTTGGTCTTCCTTTTTCTTCCACATCATCTTTGGAAGCTTAGACTTGAACTTCAATACTTTGGAAGTTTTGCTGACCTTAAATGTTTTGATAACTGGACATTCGGAAGATACTGTTAACACTGCAGTAGGCTTCATTACTTCGGAAGTATTCCCTTCTTCCGAGACCAAATTTTCTTTCGAAGGTAATTTTTCACTTGCCTTCAACTTTATTTTGGAGCTTCCAAGAGGAAAAGTTTTTCCTTCTGAAGTTTGCTTCTTCTTGAAACTCTTAAAGGTCTCTTTCTTAGTCATATAGAGAGTATCTTTTGGATTGTAAGGACAATCTTTAGTAAGATGAGAAGCACTCCCACACATGACGCAGTTCATTTTCTCCATCTTTTCAAATGCTGTGGAAGTTCCTTAAGGGTGAGAATTTCCTTTGGAGCTAAATGGTTCAGGTTGTGTAGCATAGGATTATTTGAGCATAAATTATAACTTCTTATACTAGAGTTTAAGTTAGTGTCTTTAGTCTTCACCACCTCAAATCCTATAGAGATAAAAACTTGTTTATGTTTAGAGTTTAAGGTGGCCTTGAACTCTTGAACATTCTTTGCTTTTCTCTTGCTCTTCCTATTGGTCCATTTGATCGATTTGTAGTACAAATGCGATGTTAAATCATTCAATATCAAATACAAACAATGGAAAAAAAAGATCATGAAGATTGAGAACAACCGCAAATGAATCGAAATAAGGCAATGATGATCAACATTTTCAATAATAACAAAGCACAATGATATATTTGTGAATAAACTGGTTACAATACTCATTTGCAACAAGGATAAACGATTAGGGTTTTTGCAAGCTTGATCAACAATGAAAATGATCAAAACTTTACATAGCAGCCTTCGTTTCGTAGATCTGCCGACACTATAGTTTCGCCCGGTAGAAACAACAGTTTCACCGGGAGAACTAAACAGCTGACTGTGAGCGAAACTATAGTTTCGCTTAGAGTTTCACTGGACTACAAAACAACATAAAACTAAATACATACAAAATTAAACTAACATTGGACCTATTACAAAGAAATATAAACAATCTAATCTAATGTGAGTCCAACCTATACGTGATCTTCAATACTCCCCTAGGTTGGAACTCACTGCCTTCAATCGTATTGATTTGTCTCGTCAGCTACAGTCTCCCCCGCTACCACTGATATGTCCTCTACAGCTTCTGCAGCAACCTCCTTAGGAGGTTCAACAAATGATTGACTCTGGTCTCCTCTAGGTTCATTAGCTCCTACGGGATGAGCACTAGCTTGATCAAACTGTCTAGCCAAAACTTAAACAACCATGTTTAGATTATCTTGGGCCCTCACTCTCTCTGAAAGCTTTTTCACCTCTGCCCTCACACCTCTGATTTTGTTGGCCACAGTCATAAATAGACTAACTTCCTTTCTCGTCTCATCACCTGCACCTGCTTTAATATGATTCTCGCAAAGAACAAGCAGGTTTATCACAAAAACTGAATGGCTCTATTAGATCAAACACTTTGAACTCACCACCATTCTTTACTCTGATTACCGCCTCCCCCATATTGTTGTCGTAAAAGCACTTCTCAATGTTTTGTAATTGCTGGGGGAGGGGTTCTGCCAATCTGACCCTGTTCACGGTCTTTGGGTGTTTCACCCTTAGCACAATCTTTCCCTTCCCTATTTCCCAGTCCTAATCATTCTTCGATCTTCTCCTCTCAGCTTTCATAAATCTGAATGACTCAAAGTTATCATTCAAGCCATTCTTTATCTCCTTCTCAAGCAACGAGGCTCTTTCACTTAGATGTGTATTCAGTAATGGCAGTACTACCAGCCTCCTTAGATCCTATTTGGGTAAGGTCTTGAAAGCCTTCCTCTTGTGCATGTAAGATATACCACCCCCTCTCCTCTTGATCATAAACATTTTGAGGCCAGGATTATAACACCAACTGATAACCCTCTTGTCTGCCTCCTTTTTACTCAACCCTTCCATGTTTTGGAACAGGGGAGTCAGCTCTTCACGCTCTTTCTCCTTGACAAACCATTCCTCTTTATCCATTCAAATACATCTCCATCTGTGTCTCCCTTTTTGGTAACATATACTAAGGGCCTCACATCAACCTAATAAAATTTTGGTTCTGAATCATAATCAACCAGTTTTTCATCATCATCTTCTTCATCAATTAGCCCATTTTCTTTCTTAGTATCCTTTTCAACAGATTTCTCTCTCACTACCTCATCACCAACCAAATCTTTATCTATGTTGAATCCCATGTTAACAAACCTAGCTTCCAGTGTCTCCTCCACATTCTCCATATTTTCATTCTCCTTCCCCAATCCAGAACCTCCCACTTCTTCAGTTGCTGCACCAGATGTGCCCTCTCCTGCCTGGAGGATGTGCCCACATTTAAGAATGGGTATTTGGACGTATCAGTTAAATCATCTAACTCAGATTGTGTTAGTAGATTGGGTAGGCTGGCAACAACTTTTAAATCATTTATCTCCTCAAACAACTTCTTTATCAACAAACTTTGGGCCACCAACATCTTTTTCATACCTTTAATCACCTCGTCCTTTTGACTTTCTCTCATCTCTTGATTAGTAAGTTTTGTTTTCATCATGCTTAGTTCATTAGCAAAAGAGGTATTGATGTTTCTAATAACATCCTCATCTAATCTGACTCTCTTCTCTCTCCTTGAGGTCTTAGTAAAGGATTGATGTATCTGTTTAGTCCTTCTTTTAGTCTCTCCCACATCAGTCTTCTTCTTTGATCTCCTTTCTTTTTCAACCCTCACCTCCTCAGCCATTTCATGCATTTCCTCCTCAAAGTCATAATCCCTTCTCCATTGCATAGTATTGATATTTCTAATCACATCCTCATCTAATCCGACTCTCTTCTCTCTCCTTGAGGTCTCAGTAAAGGATTGATGTCTCTGTTTAGTCCTTTTTTCAGTCTCTCCCACATCAGTCTTCTTCTTTGATCTCCTTTCTTTTTCAGCCCTCACCTCCTCAGCCATTTCATGCACTTCCTCCTCAAAGTCATAATCCTTCTCCATTGCATATATGAGTATGGTCCATTAGCATGGGCCATTCGCATGAGAACTTCATATTACTAAGCTTGAATATATTTCTTAATCATTACATTACTAAGATTAATTCAAACAACCACAAACCTATATAGTCAGTTCAATAAGCGTTAATCTACTAATCAATGAAATAATAAACATTATAAGTACAACCACACATTGTATTTCATTAAGTACCCATTCTATTACATATGTGTAAG
>BJCM01255304.1:0-29213 GCA_018326385.1 Flaveria bidentis
TAACTTCTTGAACTGAAGAAGTTCTTCTTGCATGGCGCTCACCCATGCCTCATCATTTAGGGCTTCACTGACGTATTTTGGCTCAAACTGAGACACAAAACAACGATTTGCACCATCATGAAGGTATCCCTTTTCCATTACCGAGGCATAATCAGCTGAATATAGCTGATTTCTTGTCTAAACTCCTGATCTGACATCCCCAATGACATTGTCTAGAGGATGATTGACATTGAGGCGTGATCCAGGAGTGGTGGGAACAAGTACCTCAGAATCTAGATTATGAACGTTTGGTTCCAGATCTAAGGCAGTAGGAGTGTAAGGTTTCGAAGACTCAGAGGCATCAATGTCAGATGCTTATGGACTTGCAGTAGTAGGAACCCTCTTTAGCCTTCTCGCTAAACTTGCCTTCCTGAGTTTTCTTCAGCAATGTACATGGTGCTCCAAACAGTTCGAGGTACTCCAAATTAGATTTATGTCGTTGTAGCAACTCGTAACACGTTTTTCCATATAGTTTAACCACCAAGACTCGATTCAACGCGTAACATGCATTTGCCACTTCCTCGTTCCAGAATTGGATAGGCAGTTTCGAGTCTACTAGCATTGTCCTGGCAGTCTCTATCAAGCTTCTGTTCTTCCTTTCAGCAACCCCGTTCATCTGTGGAGTGTAGGCATATGTGAACTGATGTACAATTCCTTTTTCTTTGCAGAATGCCTCCATCCATTTATTCTTGAACTTTGTTATGTTGTCTAAGCGTACTTGTCTTACCTTCAGCTTGTAGAGTGACTCCAATATAGTTACTAACTCTTTGAATGACTCAAATTTTTCTGATTTTGATTTCAGAAACATCACCCAAGAAAATCTTGAGTAGTCATCTGTAACTACATAGCAGTACAAGTCGCCTGCATTGCTTCTTGTACTGACTGGACCAAACAGATCCATGTGAAGAAGCTCAAGAGGAAGTTCAATGGAATGAACTCTCATTTCCTTATGAGACTTCTTCATCTGTTTGCCTTTCTTGCAAGCTATACAAAAATCTGGGAGTTGGAAGTTTTTGATGTTTACTCCTCGCACTAGATCATTCTGGATTAGCTGATTTATCTTCCGTGGATTGATGTCCCCCATTCTCCTATTCCAGGAGATTGAATCCTTCTCAGTAGCCTTTCACAAGAAGCACTGAACTTGATGATCCATTGTGGAGGCCTTTGATAGATCAAAGACGTAAATGTCATTATATCTTGAGGCAAACATTAAGACTTGGTCCTCCAGGATCACATAGTCCTTTTTCAGAACATAGCACTTCTTATTGTCGAATACTACCTTAAATCCTTTGTCACATATTTGAGATACAGAAAGTAAGTTGTTTTGAAGTTGTTGAACGTAGTTTACCTTATCAAACTTCACTTTCTGGTTCCCTACTTCCCTTTGAGCTGTGATGTAACCACCTTTGTTTCCAGCAAATGAAACATGACCTCCTTTAATTTGTTTGACGTTTGACAGGAGTGCCTGGTTTCCAGTCATGTGACTTGATGCTCCGCTATCTACGATCCAAGTGTTAGTATCAGCACTATAGCGAACGCCCTACACATTCAATGAAAATCATTAGATGAAGTTAGGGACCCAAGCCTTAACTGGCTTAGGTGACCCAGAAGAATCACATATCATAAATTCCACCCATTGACCTTTTGAGGGTGAGGGAAGATCTTTTGTCTTCTTGTTCTCATTATCAAATACAAGGATGGACTTCTCTTTCTATAAACTAGTTTTATGTAAGGCTTGTTTGTGATAAACTGACGACTGGCTGATGGGTTGAACTTTAGGTTCACTGACTCTTTTTGGTCGAGTCATGGAGCTTCTTTTGGATGAGCTTTGTTTAGTGTCAAAAAGTTCAACTTTTTTTCTTGGAGTCTGATAATAAGGACAGTAAGACGCGATGTATCCATACTTTCCACAATTGTAACAAGATCTACTTTCGACATGTTGGTGTAACTATTTATGTGGAGAAGTGTGTGACACACATGTGACTTTATTAGGTTTAGGTTTTGACACTTGTTATTTAGAGGTTTTAACTTGTTTAACAACATTTGCTGTTTGACCCTTTTCAACATCTTTACCCTTTTGTTTATCTAGACTTAGACATGAAGCACGTGTTTGGTTAACTTGTTTGGTATTTTTGGGTTCAGAAATAGATGTGGTTGACCCAGATTTTACATTAACCTTCTCAAAATTTTCATCCAGATAATCAATAGGCATTTTACCTTTTGATTTTGAAGTGGCATCCGTTTGTTTAGTGCCAGATACAATAGTTTGAAATGTGGAATCTGGATCACTTACAAGAGGAGTGGACACCACATGATCCTTGATTGGGTTGTTATTTATTGGTTTGATTTTGGCATTCAACAAGGTCTCATGTGGTGATGGAACCACTTTATAACCCAATCCCTCCCCATTGTTGCGTACTCTCACTAAGTGTTGGACAATGTGAGAAGAACTTGTCCAACTATGCAGTTATTGTTTTAATGAATTTACTTCTACTTCCAGTTATTGTTTTAATGAATTTACTTCTACTTCCAAAATGCCTTTGTTTCTTAGTTTCTTCTAGGGAGTTTAAATAGAACTTAATGTCATTAGCTTGGTTAAAAGCCACAACTTCAGTTTCCCTAAGTTGTTTATTCAAAAGTTTTATCTTTTCTTTATAACTGTGCTCATTTTCTTTTAAAATTCTATTTGCTTTTGCGCACAGTTGTAAATCATTTACTAAGCTATCATTGTAATCTAATAACCTAGCAATTTTTAAGTCTATGCTTTCCCAAAATTTATTACATTCAATGCAAGCATGACTATCAAATAATTTGTCTTTGGTACTTACTTGAGAGGGTGCGGTTGAATCAGCCATCAAAGTAGAGTCTGACGTTTCTGGTGCTGGTGATTCAGAACATTTTGTGCTTGTCCCTTCATCAGGCAGGTGATCGACCACATTTGCAGTTTCTTCATTATTTGACATCGTGATTTCCACTGCAATATCACCTTAGCTTGCTGAGTCGTCATCTAAATCCTCAACACTAGCAATGTTGGATTCTCCCGGAGATACAAACCGAAAGCTCCAATCTTGTCCTTTGTCATCGAGAGCGGTCAAGGCTTTAGGATCCTTGCTTGACGAAGTAGGACCACTCGTGGGTTTATCCTGATGATTTAAAGATGAGAATAGATACCTGTTTCCTGTCTTCTTGGGCTTCACACATTCACGTTTAAAGTGCCCCTTTTCCCCACAGTTGAAGCAGGTAACTTTGGTCTTGTCAAAACCAAAAGTTGTGTCCTTAGTGGCAATCAAGTTCTGTCTGGTCTTCTTGACAAACTTCTTAGCTCTCCGAACAACACTTGCTAAGGCCCATACGATGTCCATTCTCTCTAGCTCTGTCTCATCTACCTGGTCGTAGTCCTTATCTGTCAGATGGCAGTTCCCAATTTTCCTAGCAACCAGTCTATCATAGGAGTGAACGATAGCTGATAAGAGATCCATATGCGCCTTTGCTACCTCTACTGTCACATTCCTGAGATTCTCGATCTTCATTTTTGTAGCATTGGCTTTAGGTACTATGTATTGGGTACAAGACGACCCTGACGTGTCAGATCTTGAAGTAGTAGCTTGAGATGGAGCAGTTGAACTTGACAAAAATGTCGTTTGAAGTGGTGCTCCAGACATTTTGGCTTGTGGAGTTGAGTTGTACAGTGATGGATTCTGATCATATGAAGACTTTTGGGCCTGATACTTCATCCTCAACTCTTCCTCTCTCAACTTCATAATGAAATCGTTGATATCTAACTTCACCAGCATATCATTCTATCTGAGGTTGGATACAAAGGAAACCCACTTCTCTGGCAACCCATCTGCAAAGTTCGACACCTTGTTTTCCATAGACGTTGTAACTCCATGACTGTGCAGCTCACTCATCAAGTGGTAGAACCGATCGATGACGTCATCCAAGCTCTCCTTACCCATTGACGAGAAGTTGTTGAACTCCTTCTTCAACGCTTTAGCCTTTAGAGCTTTTAATGATGCATTCCCGTCATACCGTTTTTCCAATGCATCCACAGCTTCTTTGCTTGCTTGTTCTCAGAAAATTGATGGAAGATATCCTTAGGAATTGACGGAGTTAGCAATGCATATACTTTCTTCTCAGCATTGTACTTTACCTTTTGGCTATCAGTCATGCAGCCTAAGGTAAGTTTGACTCCATCTGCACCTACAGGCATGCTATACCATGTCTCTATCGACTCCCACAGATTGGGATCTACTCCATTTAAGTACATCCGAATCTTTGCTTCCATTGTGGGTAATCATCTAACGTTATTAGCGGATGAACATTGCAAATAGGCTATTCAGTCATACGAATGGACGAACAACTGAGTCCAATCATGCGTATGAGGGATGGGGATGGATTCAGTCGTGCGATTGAGTCAATCGTGCGACTGAAGTGGCTGAATTTTGAGAATTCGAAGGTTTAAGGTATTTTGACACAAAAACACGAATTTCTCACAAACCCTAATTGTCGTATGCCGAAAAACATTAACTTTTTGACCTGGAGACATCTAAAACAATGTTTGACACATAAAGATTGCGCTTTTGAGTGAAAAAGATGATTTTTATATCAAAATCGATTGAATCACATGTAAATCTAGAGCCAAAGCTCTGATACCACTTGTTAGGATCGTGTACGGGACGGAGTACTAACTGATTTACTTGTATACCAACTCAAATAGTGCGGAATCCTATTTGATTAGCGATCCTATCAATGAGAACACATGTAGAATCGATCTTAGATTGAATCTAAATGTTAAGAACGATTGCAAACCGATTTAGTGTGGAACAGGTTCTCTGAAGTCTCTGGACGGCTAGGGTACGATTTAGTACGTAGGGATTCGAATTGTTTCATTTTTCCATGAATTAAATGGTATTTATAGGTTAGGGTTTCTCATTCGTGCGACTGAACCATTAGCATGGTTCGGTCGTGCGACTAAGTCATGTGGTTGATCCATCCGCACGACTGAGTGTTCAGTCGTGCGACTGAGTCAATCTCATGTCACCCTCATGCGACTGATCCAGTCTCCTGGTTCAGTTGTGCGACTAGTTCATTAGCATGAAGTTGTTCATGCGTATGGTCCATTAGCATGGGCCATTCATATAAGAACTTCACATGACTAAGTTTAAACATATTTTTCAACCATTCTTGACTAAGAACTATGTAAACAACCACAAACCTATATAGTTAGTTCAATCATACGTTATCATACATTAAGCAATGAAATATTTAACATAATAAGTATAACCACAAAATATATTTCATTCAGTACCCATTCTATTACATATATGAAAGACATTTTACATTTGAGCTCCTAAACTAGGTACACATGTATCTATAGTTTAGATTGTTTACTTTTGCTTGTAATATCTCTTTTGTTAGTTTTTGTTTGTATGTAATTAGATTTATGTTGTTTTGCAGTCTAGTGAAACTGTGAGAGAAACTATAGTTTTGGTCACACTCAGCTGATTAGTTCGCTCGGTGAAACTACAGTTTCTGCCATGCGAAACTATAGTTTTGGCAGAGTAGTTTCACAAACAGCGAAACTATCCGCGAAACTAAGACTACTATATATATATATATATTGATTATTATTATTATGGGTAAGCTTGCAAAACCCTAATCGTTGATCCTTGTTGCAAGTTACCATTTCTAAGTAGTTATTACATAGAAATATCATTGTGCTTTGTTGTTATCGAATGTTATGATCTTCATTGTCTTATTATTGAATGAGTTGTTATTTTGTTCAATATTCATTGTTCATCTTGTTTAGAATGTGTTTTTGATATTGAAAGATTCTTCATCTCATTTGATAATGAGATTAAATCTCCAAAAAGTTCAAGCAAATCAGACAAGGTTTCACTACAAAAAAAACACAAGAGCTCACTGATTTCAACAACTAAAATTCAGTCCGACCCCCAATTGTAACACCCGGTTATTTTTAAAGTCAAAGAAAGAAAGAATAAAGTAAAGAAAAAGAAAGAAAAAGATATTTTACCGAAGTTAAGGGGTAAAAAGTGTCAAAAAGGACAAAAGGTTGGAAAAGTGGGTGTAAAGTGGGCATGGCCACCCACTCTCTTCTTACAATGCCAAATCATCGGATTTTAGAAAGAGAAAGTGCTGATTCGGATTCTTTGAAGAACAAGAGCTGAAAAGTCAAATTCAAGTGGGTTTCTAGGTGGTTGAACTCAATTGCAAACAAGTTTGGAAGAAGCCATACTTAAGAGCTGCAAAGGTGATTTCTAGAACCCCTCTTTTACATGTTTTAACTGATTTTGGGGCTGGAATTACATGTATGAACTTTTTATAAAATTAGGGTTTCATACCCATATGTTGAATGTGTGTATGTTGCGAGTATGGTGTGATTTTGATCTATGTTCATGCTTGATGATGTTATGGTTGTTTTACTAAGTCTTAGAATGTATGCTTTAAGCTTAGAACATGATAGATGGTGTTTGGGGACCGATTTATGATGATAAGTGTGCCCTAGGCTGCTCATATGCCCAACAGTAAGTCATACGCCTATGTTTAGAAAAACTGCTTAAGTGTTGTACAAATGCGGATGAGCATTGACAAATGCGGATGTGTATTGACAAATGCGGATAAGAAAGTAAAAGCGGATGAGAAAGTCAATGCAGATGAGTAAGGAAATACAGATGAGTAAGTCATGCGAATGAACAAATGTGGATGAGTAAGTTCATGCGACTGAGAAAATACGGATGAGTAAGTTCATGCAACTGAGGAAATGCGAATTAACAAAGTTAATACGGATGAACAAATGCGGATAAATAAAAGAAATGCGGATGAGTAAGTTCATACGACTAAACAAATGCGGATGAACAAATTTAATGCGGATGAACAAATGTGGATGAGTAAAAGAAATGTGGATAAGTAAGTTCATGCGACTGGACAAATCCGGATGAACAAAGTCAATGTGGATGAACAAATACGGATGAGTAAAAGAATTTCGGATGAACAAAAAGAAATGCGGATGAACAAAAAGAAATGTTGATTAACAAAAGGGGAAATGCGGATGAACACCTAGAATATTTTCTGACTTTTTTGGGAAAAAAGTGAAATGTAGGCTTTGACTTGGGAGGTTTCCAAGGGTTCATAAAGCTTACTTTTGAGGTCATAGATGTTATGATGGGCATGATATGATGTATGATTGATGCTTATTCATGATGGTATGTATGATGTAAGTTATGTATGTATGATGCCCAGTATGATGATGTTGACTGTGTATGTTTGTGTTCCTTATTATGTATGATTAATTTCCCATGGCTTTATGATGAATGTTAATGAATGAAATGAAAGTATTATGTAACGTAAAGTATAAGATAATGAAAACAGGAACATGATGAATGAATGCATGCATTAATGAACGAAGGAAAGTAAAGTAAGTCTTGCAAGCCTTGTATGTGGGAACACACCCAATGAAGGGTGTTAGTCCAACGGTGTGCAGGTTAGCTACCCCAGAAGGATGCCTAACGGGGTCCATCTTTATGACCGACCATTTTTATAGAACCTTTGTCGCTTACCCTAGATACTGTGGACAGGCTACTGTGCGCCTTGATGGGGGGTCTATGATAGACCTCGGCCCAGTATCATCTTTATGCATGACAATGGGTATATCACATGACAATGGTACACCTAAATTTACTCTAGGTACTATGGCCAGGCTATTGTGCCCCATGACGGGGGGTCTATGATAGACCCCGACCTAGTACCAGCTTTATGCATGACGGTAGAGTAAAGTTCATGGTTTTTGATGGAATGAAAAGAAGTAATGATGAACGTATGAATGAATGGAAGTTAATGAATGAATGATGAAGAAAATAATGATATTATCTATGTGTACGTATGATGTGTGATCACATGCAAAAGTAAAGAACGGTTTAAATGAATGTAAAGTATGTTTTATTTTAAAACTAGAACTCACTCAGCAACGCTGACTTCTTATGCATTTTCCAGTTGGCAGGTGAGGTTGCTGAAGATGGCACAGGGCGGATACTTGGCTCTTTTGGATGGCATTCTTCTGTTTAATGTTTTTGGCTTTTAATGCACATGAACGATGTTTTGAAATGAATGATTGTATTAATGTGCAAAAGCATTTATAATGAAATGAGAAGTTAGTTTAATGTTCCGCTGCGATGTTTTATGAAGTATAAATGTAATTATATGTTTTCTGTGCAATGATTGACCAGCTGTGAGTGTCCCGGGAATGGGGCCTTACAACAATCTTCAAAATTTAGACAAGAAGTCAGTTTTGACATCTGCAACAAGGAGCACGTTGATCAGTTTGAGCAGGAGGTAAAGAAAGAGTTGTGGAAACAAAAACAACCCAAAATAGTTAACAAAAGTAGTGCTATTAAGCAAACTACTAAAAAGGCTAATTTTGATTCCTCCGCTAAGCAAAAGAATGTGACTCAGTTGAAAATGGGAAAATCAACTAAGTCTGCTAAAGCAAAATCTGAATCAAGAAACAAACATATATACTGTGACATATGTGACATGTTTAATCATAAAACAAAAGAGTGTTTTTTAATCAATACTGCTCTATCTGTGACATGAACAACCATTCCATTATAAATTGCTATTTCAATAAATATTGTTCAGTCTGTGATATAAACAATCACAATACATTTGATTGTTACTTCAATCAGAAGGGATTGAGAATTACTCAAAACAAACCCATCTCAACAACATGATCTGTGAAACTTAATGTCAGAAGTCATTATCATAACAACAAATCTAGGATATCTAGATCAAACAATGACAGGAGTAACATAAAATAATTATGGAATATTCAAAGAAACAAACATCATATCATTAAACATAAGTTTGATCTTCCCAAACCTAAAATGATGTTTGATAATAAAAAACGGGTTAAATTTCTTCAAAAGAATAGAGACCAAAGGTTTCATTACTCCTCTAACTCTTCAATCGATGTTGATGAGATGACACAATCAAATTATCACAAGCAATCTCCCAGGTCACCTCTAACTAGATCATAATTTAGAGGAAAGTATCAAAAGGTCACCATCATGGATATGAACAGGAAACACAAGATCATTATGGCTTGGGTTACATATTCTATTTAGTTCTTTTGTGCTTCCAGGGTCATCCATATAGGTCTAATAGCCTATGCTACGTGGACAGTGGATGTTCTGGACACATAATTAGAGATCGTTCCCTCCTTCATGATTTCAAGCAAATACAAAGAACTATTGTGGCATTCGGAGGAGATTCACAAGGTGCAAGAATTACTAGTGAAGGATCTGTGACAAATAGGATGCTAAGCTTTGATAGAGTGAACTACTATGAACAACTAAACTTCAATCTTCTAAGCGTGTCTCAGATCCGTGTCAAGAAATATTCAACTCACTTTACCAACACTCATTGCTTCATTCTGAAACCTGAATTCTACAACACCAATAGAAGAAACATGTCTTTTGTCTAAAGCATCATCTGATGAGTATCAGCTTTGGCACAGACGTTTGGGGCACACAAACTTTAAAAACATAAACAGATTGGTCATAGGAAACCATGTCATTTGTTTTCCCCAAAAATAATTTCAATTTGTTGATCATTGTTCAGCATGCCTCAAAGGAAAACAACAAAATTCTTCTCACAAACCAAAGCTGGTGAACACCAATGAAGCTACTTCATATGGATCTGTTTGGACCAACTCATGTTATGAGTATTGTGAAGAAATAATATTATTTGGTGATCATTGATGACTTTTCAAGATTTGCATGGGTTTTCTTCTTACTTCATAAAAATAAGGCATCCCATTTATCACAAAAATTGAAAACCAACTTGATCATAAGGTCAAAACAATAAGAAGTGATAATAGAACTGAGTTTAAAAACGAAGATATGTTTTTATTTTGTGCAACCAAAGGCATTGCTCATCAAATCAGTGCAGTTAGAACTCCTCAACAAAATGAGATAGCTGAAAGGAGAAATAAAACACTGATTGAAGCAACAAGAACAATGATAGTCAATGCTAAAAGTCCTATTACCTTTTGGGCAGAGGCAGTTAACACATCGTGCTTTGTGCAAAATCGAACTCTTATTGTCAAAGAAAGTAACATGACTACATATGAACTACTGATTCACAGAAAACCATTTATTGGATCTTTTAAGTCATTTGGTAGTCCGGTCTCAATATTAAACACCCGAGACTATTTGGGAAAATTTTCATCTAAGTCTGATGAAGGATTCTTTGTAGGTTATTCTTTTGTTTCAAAGGTTTACAAAGTGTTTAATCCTAGATTAAACATTACTGATGAATCAACAAATGTTCAATTCAAGGAACACTTTTTTCCTAAATCTAGAAATGGTCCCGACTGGTTGTTTGATATTAACTCATTTACAAAATCTTTTGATCGATTTCACTTGTCTGATGTAGGAAACCTACATTCAGCTGAACCTTTTTCAAGTGTATAAAGAAGAGAAGACTTTCCATTGATTCCTCCTACCTTTACTGAGCAAATGAATGAAGATGTTCTACTCCAAGCTGATCCTATCAGACAACCATCTCAAAATCAAAGTGTTTCAACTGAAGCTGGTCCCAGCTTGTTACCATCATATTCAGAATATCTATCAACTGAGATCAGAAATAAAAAGTAAGCTACTCCTCCGGTTGAAAAAGAAAGAACATCAAATGATGGAAGCAATCAAAGTGCTACTGATGCTGAAGCAGTCACCGAAACAGAGTTTGATTATCTTCATAACTCCCTAACAATACAAGATGAAGGTGCCTCTCACCATAATGATCTGAATGTCTCCAATCTTGGTGTAACCATTGTTGGTGACTGAATTACAATCACCAGATTACACAAGAATCATCCAGTTGAAAGAATTATTGGTAAACTTAATGAAAGGGAGACAAGAAGCAAGTCAAGTATTGCAAACATCTGTCTGTTCTCATGCTTTCTTTGTCAAACAGTACGCAAAAACATCAAAGAGGCTCTTCAAGACAATAGCTGGATTGAAGCAATGCAGGAAGAATTGCTACAATTCAAGAAGCAAGGAATTGATTATGATGAAGTGTTTGTGCCTATTGCTAGATTAGAAGCAATAAGAATATTTCTTGCATATTCTGCATCCATGAAATTTAATGTTTAGCAAATAGATGTGAAGTGTGCCTTCTTTTATGGAAAGACTGCTGAAGAAGTCTATGTGAGTCGGCCACCTAGCTTTGAAGATCCTAATTTCCCTCACAGGGTGTACAAGCTTGACAAAGCACTTTATGGTATTCATCAAGCTCCAAGAAAGTGGTATGAGACTCTATCATCATTCCTTCTTGAACATGGACATGAAAGAGGAAAGATTGATCAGACTCTCTTCAGAATGAGAAGAGGAAGAGACATGTTGCTAATACAAATTTATGTTGATGACATCATTTTTGGCTCAACAAACAAGCAAATCTGTAAAGACTTTGAAGACCTTATGCATTCAAAATTTCAAATGAATGCAATAGGGGAACTCACATTCTTTTTAGGGGTGCAAGTCCATCAAACAACAGATGAATTTTCATCAATCAATCAAAATATGTAGAAACAATGTTGAAGAAATTCCACTTTGTTGACTGTCAGTCTATCAGAACACATGTGGATACTAAAGTGAAGATAGGACCTAATCCAGAAGGCAAATCAGTGGATCAGACTCACTATCGATCGATGATCGGTTCACTTATGTATCTAACAACCAGTATGTAAGGCCCCGTTCTCAGGACACTTACAACTGGTCAATCATTGCAATAAAATATATAACTACATTAACTGTAATAAAATACTACAGCGGAAACATTAAAATAACTTTTTCTCATTTCATTATATATGATTTTGAAAATTAATACAACATTCGCTACAAAACATCACTTGTTCGCATTACAATGCAAAAACATTATACAAGGGAATGCCATCCAAAATAGAGCCAAGTAGCCGCCCCATGCCATCCTCAGTAACCTTTACCTGCCAACTGGAAACATATAAAAGTCAGCATTGCTAAGTGAGTTCTAGTTTAAAAATAAACCATACTTTACTTTCATTTAAAATCGTTCTTTAATTTCGATGACATGTATAATACCCCGAACATTATGCATGAAGCTGGTTACTGGGCCTGAGGTCTATCATAGACCTCGAATATTATGCACGAAGCTGACTCCAGTACCTGGGGCAAGCGGCAAGGATCCCATACATAAGGTCAATCACAAGGATTGGACTCCAGTGTGCATCCTTCAAGGGTAGCTAACCCACACACAGTTGAGCTAACACCCTTCATTAGGTGTGAACCTCCATAAATTTGCTTGCAAGCCTTTCTTACTTTTATTCATTCATTAATGCATGCATTCTATTGTTTCCTTCCTCTTTTCATTATCTTCTACTTTACGTTACATAATACTTTTCATTTCATTCGTTAACATTCAGTGTAAAGGCACGAGAAAAATAATCGAACATAATAATGAACATCATCATAAACATACCAACATCACCATACATGGCACCATCATACATGCATAATATACATGCAACATACCAACATGCATAAGCATACATCATACAATATCATACAATGCCCATCACATCCCTATGACTTCAAATAGTCAACTTACATAGCCTCAGGAACCTCCCAAGTCAAAGCCTACAAAGTCAGAATATAATCTAAGTCTTTAGGCGCATGAGCACTATGCAGGCGCATGAGCACTATGCAGGCTCATGAGCACTACGCATGCGCATGAGCACTATGCTGGAGCATAGCCTTTCTGGCGCATGAGGAACACTTAGGCGCATGAGCATCTTTCAGGCGCATTGGCATTATTAGGGCGCATGAGCAACACTAAGTCTATTCTTGGAAAATTATAGGTGCATGAGCATTATATGGGCGCATGAGTGCCTAGACGCATGTACTATCTGGGCATATGAACACTTAGTCAATTTCAGCCAATTTCTAGGTGCATGAGTACTATTTGGGCGCATGAGGTTTGGGCGCATGGGACACTTAGGTAGTTATTTTCAGTTGGGCGCATGAGCCACTGTTTAGGCGCATGAGTAGCCTAATACCTTCTAAACATCATAAATCCATCCCCAAACATCATATTACCTGTTCTAAGCTTAAATATTACATTCTAAGCATTAGAAACATAACTATAACATCATCATACACATACATAGCCCAAAATCAAACCCCACCCACAACATACACACATACACAAATACTGGTATAAAACCCAACTTTATAAAAACGTTCATACATGCATTTCCAGCCCCAAAGCAGTTTAAAAAAAGTAAAAAGGGGGTTCTAGAACTCACCTTTGCAGCCTTTGGTTTTGACTTCTTCAAAAACCTATTTGTAATAGAGTTCAACCGCCTAGAAACCCACCAAAACACACCCCCAAACACATACAACATACATAAGCATACATCCGAGGATAAAACTAGTTAAGAACATCATAAGCTCACAAATTCTTACCTTGATTTCGACTTTTTCTTCTTGTTCTTTTTCAAAACCTGAAAGCTCTGCGCTTTCTCTCTCTAGAATCCGTAAGCAGAAAGGTGATGTGCAAGAAATGGGCGGCCATCACCTTTATTTACCAACTTTTTCAAAGTTTTGTCCTTTTGACACCTTTGGTCCCTCCACTTGAGCTTTATTTCCTTTCTTTCCTTTTTCCCTCACTTTATTCTTTCGTTAATATCTTTAAAAGAATAACAAGGTGTTACAAGTCCACCCCCTTATATAGGTTTCGTCCCCGAAACCTCTTATTTCTCAAACAATCATGGGTAACGTTGTCTTATCTCTTCTTCCGTCTCCCACGTAGACTCGGATCCCTTTCTATGTCTCCACTGTACATGCATAACAAATACCACTTTATTCCTCAACCTCTTCTTTTTATGATCAGTGATCGCCACTAGCTGCTCCAAATAATTAAGCCGTTCATCTACCTCGATATCCTCCAGTGGAACAATCATATCCTTGTCTGCTAAACACTTTCTCAAATGAGATACATGGAATGTTGGATGAATCCCACTAAACTCATTTGGTAACTCCAATCTATAGGCCGCCTCTCCTACTTGGGCAATGATTCAGAAATGCCCTATGTATCTCGGGCTCAATTTGCCCCGCTTTTTTAACCGAATGATACCCTTCCAAGGTGAGACCTTCAGCATAACTCTATCCCCCACCTGGAACTCAATCGGTCTACGTCTCTATCAACATATGACTTTTTCCTATCTTTAGCTGCCTTCGTGAAGGCCTTGATTCTTTCTCGCTTCTTAGTCGTAGCCTCGACCACCTCGATGCTCCCTAATTCTTTATGGCCAATATCACCCCAACACACGTGTGTTCTGCATCTCCTACCATATAGCATCTCATAAGAGGGCATACTTATGCTAGCATGATAACTATTGTTATACGAAAACTCATCTAAAGGTAAGTGGTTCACCCAACTTCCTCCAAAATCAATGACGCATGCCCGGAGCATATCCTCCAGCGTCTGAATGGTCCTTTCCAACTGACCATCTATCTGAGGATGATAAGTCATGCTAGTATGTAACCTTGTTCCCATTGCGACGTGGAATTACCTCCAAAATTTAGTTGTAAACCAGGTGTCACGATCAGACACAAGGAAAAGTTACAACCTCTTTGATGAAAAGATCCGCCAACCACTTAGATGAATATGTCTCGCGGATCGGTAGGAAGTGAGGACTCTTCATCAAACGGTCTAGTATCACCCATATGGCATCGTACCCTCGTGCGGTACGTGACAGCTTCGTAATAAAGTCCATGGTGATATGCTCCCACTTCCATTCCGGTATATCCAAAGGTTGGATCTTTCCATACGACTTTTGGTGCTCATCCTTCACTTGTAAAAAAGTAAGGCATTTACTCACATCCTCCACCATATCACGCTTCATACCTGGCCACCAATAATCTTTCTTCATATCTTGATACATCTTCATAGCACCACGAGAAATGGCGTATCGAGTTTTATGAGCTTCATCCATAATATTCACGCGTAGATCCCTAAAGCAAGGAATCCACATCCGCCCGAATTAGGTTCTAATACCTAGTGTGTTTTCACCCAATTCCGTCACCAGACCTCTCATTCTTTCAAAGTTAAGATAATCTTCCTTCATTGCCTTATCTTGAAACCCCTTGACCTACTTCATCACATCAGAGGTCATAATCAACGAGTAAGCTTTCACCCGAATCGGCTTGGGTCTCTCCTTTCGGCTAAGGGCATCCTCCACCACGTTGGCTTTGCCCAGATAATAATAGATCTCACAATCATAATCTTTTATGAGCTCCAACCATCACCTCTGCCTCTTGTTAAAATCTATATGCTCGAAGAAATACTTCAAGCTCTTGTGGTCATTGAATATGGTGCACTTCTTCCAGTATAAGTAGTGCCTCCAAATCTTTAATGCAAAGACCACAACTGCTAGCTCCAAGTCATGTGTAGGGTAATTAACCTCATGAACTTTCAACTGTCGGGATGCATAAGCTATAATCTTTCCTCTCTGCATCAACACGCATCCTAACCGGAAGTAGGAAGTATTTGAGTAAACCACCAAATCTTCACTTCCATCGGGTAATGATAGGATAGGAGCTTGAGTCAACCTCGCCTTTAACTCCTCAAAAGCCTTCTCTTGAGTATGACCCCATACAAACTTTACATCCTTCCAGATTAACTTGGTTAGTGGAGAAGCGATCTTAGAGAAATCTTGAATAAACCTCCTATAATAGCCCGCCAAACCCAAGAAACTACGAATCTCGGATGGTGTCTTTGGGGACTTCCATTTCATCACCGCCTCCACCATTGCAAGGTCAATTATAATCCCCTTAGGTAACACTACATGACCAAAGAACTGTACTTCGCGCAACCAGAATGCACACTTGGAGAATTTGGCATACAACTTCTCCCTTCTCAACGTCTCCAACACCTCTCGAATGTGACCGACATGCTCATTCTCGCTCTTTGAATAACCAGGATATCATTAATAAACATAATCAATGATTTATCCAAAATCAGTTGACACACTCGATTCATTAAGTCCATTAAAGCCGTTGGCGCATTGGTTAAACCAAATAATATAACGAGATACTCGTAGTGTCCATAACGCGTGCAAAAAGTTGTTTTAGGAATATCTTGCTCCTTCACCTTCTACTAATAGTAACTAGATCAAAGATCTATCCTCGAGAACCAACTGGCACCTTGAAGCTGATCAAACAAATCATCAATTCTTGATAACGGGTACCAATTCTACACCGTCAGCTTATTCAACTCATGGTAGTCTATACACATCCTCATACTACTGTCCTTCTTCTTCACAAATAAGACCGGAGCACCCCCAAGGCGAGAATATTGGTCTGATGAACCCTTGTCAAGCAGATCTTGCAATTGCTCCATTAACTCTTTCATCTCAGTCGGAGCCAACCAATACGGTGCCTTAGCAACAGGTTGGGCACCAGGTATCAAATCAATCTGGAACTCGATCTTGCGGTCAGGTGGCACTCCTGGTAAGTCTTTGTGAAACACATCCAGAAAGTCGCACACAACCGGTACATCGGACAGTTGTGGTGTTGGCGTATCCACATCCTTTACGTAGGCCAAGTAGGCACTACATCCACGCCTTATGCACTTTTCTGCCACGACCATTGAAATCACTTTCGGGATTATCGTGATAGGATCACCATAAACTATCACCGAACTCCCTTCAGGCGCTGTCAATCGAATCATCTTCTAACGACACATGATATTCGCCTCATAGTCCACCAACCAATCCATTCCTAGGACTATGTCAAACCCGCCTAAGGTCATCACAAATGGTCTAACAGGGAACTTATGACCTTCTAACTCTACATCATAACCCTCTATCATCTCATAGATCCTGATAGACTTACCTATGGCATTTTCTACATCGATGGGTGTATCTATATTCTTACTGCTAACAGGCAATTTAGTACAGAAAGCAGCAGAAATAAACTCTTACTAGCACCAGAATCACATAACATATAGGCTAAAGTTTGGTTTACTAGAAACGTACCTGACATGACATTGGGGTCCATCCTAGCCTCCTCCTGCATCACTGTGAATGCTCTGGCACTCGCTCTCTGTCATTCTCCTACAACCTTTTTCGCTCCCGGTCCTTCAGCCCTTGGATTCTTGCAGTCCCCGCTCATGTGGCCCTTCCCGCCATACTTGAAACATCTCCCTGCTTTGCACTGCCATGCCATATGATCTAGCTTCCCACACTTGAAGCACATGTTCAATCCCCATCTACACTCGCCAGTGTGTTCCTTCCCACACTTAGCACACCTTCTCAGCCTTGCACCGGATGTGACCACATGTCGGTCATCCACCCGCGCGCCCTTGTTGCTTGTAGTGGCCCCACCATGTCCAACCAGCTTCCATTCCAATTCCGGTCACCCCCACTCTTCTTGCCAGCTTCAACCACCACCACAGTCCTTTCATCATACAAACTTCCCGCCAAGTCAAACGCCAACCTAAACGTGCTCGGTCGGGCAACGATCATGTGCCTACCGATATACGCCCATAGTCCTTGGATGTATCTCTTGATCTTCCGTGACAAGAGCGTCACTTGATTCGGCACCAGTCATGCCATCTCATTAAACTTGGTGGGGGTATTGGTGATGGATCATCATTCCCGCCTCCAGCTACAGGAAATCGCTTTCCACCTTGTCCATCTCCTGGTGAGGACAGAACTCCTCAATCACCAGCTTCTTCAACTCCGGCCACCTCATTCTTCCAATGGCCCACCTACCCTCATCTTGGAAAATATTGTCCCACCAGCACAAAGCTGAGTCCACAAATGAGTGGGTAGCGAACTTCACCTTCTAGTCTTCGCGACACTCACTAATGTCGAGTACCACCTCCATCTCTATCACCCACTGGTGAGCAGCAGCAACAGTGCCGTTACCATCAAAAGTAGGAGGCTTGCATCATTGAAATGCCCCTTAGTTACAGCCTCATGTTGTCTCCTAGACAAACTCTTCCTTCTCCTCCTCATCATCGGAGAGAACCGTCTTAGTCTCCGGTTTCTTGCGTCCTCCTAAGGACCTATTCCTCTCCTTTGTTTATCCTTCTCTTACAGCCTTAATCACTTTGGTCACCACAGACGGTAGGATCATCTACATGACCTGATGCACCTCCTCGACAATGGCCTCTTTCACTGAGGCTCTCAAGTTAGCACTCTCGTCTCTGCTATTTGGAAGGGGTCTTAGGCTCTTCATGAACCACCTTTTCGGCTCTCGGCCTTCCTCTTGTAGCCCGTGGTTCAGCACCACGTCCACCACAACCTCCACCCTACCAAGCTTTAGATGATCTACCACCGGCCATCCTCTAAACACATATAAGATTCAAACACCAACACGGTAATTCAAGGGAATAGCTCAGTTTGTGTCAAGTATAGTAACTCCCTAATTACAGTGGCCAGTTGTGATTAGCCACTTACTTTACACTTCATACCCCAAGCATTACCTATCCTGACTATATCAGTATCAAAATCTACCAACAACACATAAACCACATAACATGCACACGTAATGCTGGTTAATCATTAAGAAAAAAAGTACCTGATGGCACGCAGCTACTCGGACTAGCATCCCTTCCTTTTCCGACCCATTTTCAGTTTAAGTTTAGGTTCCTTTTGAAAATTTTGCCGTTTCACTTAAACTTTGGCTTTGGTACCAACTTGTTAGGCTCCATTCTGGGGATGCTTACAGCTATTCAATCATTGCAATAAAACATATAATTACATTAACATTAGTAAAATAGTGCAGCGTAAACATAAAAATAACTTTTTCTCATTTCATTATAAATGCTTTTGCAAATTAATACAACATTTGTTACAAAACATCACTTGTTCGCATTACAATGCAAAAACATTATACAAGGGAATGCCGTCCAAAATAGAGCCAAGTAGCCACCCCATGCCATCCTCAGCAACCTTTACCTGCCAACTGGAAACACATAAAAGTTAGCGTTGCTGAGTGAGTTCTTAGTATTAAAATAAAACATACTTTACTTCCATTTAAAACCGTTCTTTACTTTTGATGACATGTACAATACATTGAACATTATGCACGAATCTGGTTACTGGGCCTAAGGTCTTTCATAGACCTCGAACATTTTGCACGAAGCTGACTCCAGTACCTGGGGAAAGCGGCAAGGATCCCATACATATGGTCAATCACAAGGATTGGACCCTAGTGTGCATTCTTCAGGGGAAGCTAACCCGCACACAGTTGAGCTAACACCCTTCATTGGGTGTGAACTTCCATACATTTGCTTGCAAGCCTTTCTTACTTTCATTCATTCATTAATGCACACATTCTTTCATTTTGTTTCTTTTTTCCTTATTTTCCACTTTACGTTACATAATACTTTTCATTTTAGTCATTAACATTCAGCGTAAAGCCACGGGAAAATAGTCATACATAATAACGAACATTATCACAAACATACCAACATCACCATACAAGGCACCATCATACATGCATAACATACATGCAACTTTCCAACATGCATAAGCATACATCATCATACAATGCCCATCACACCCCTATGACTTCAAAAAGTCAACTTACATAGCCCCGGGAATCTCCCAAGTCAAAGCCTACATTTCATTTTTTTCCCGAAAAGTTAGAAAATAATCAAAGTCTTTAGGCACATGTACACTATGCAGCCGCATGAGCACTATGCAGGCGCATGGCCTTTCAGGCGCATGAGGAACACTTAGGCGCATGAGGAACTTTCAAGCGCATTGGCACTATTGGGGCGCATGAACAACACTTAGTCTATTCTTGGCAAATTCTAGGCGCATGAGCACTATGCATGCGCATGAGTGCCTAGACACATCAACTATCTGGGCGTATGAACACTTAGTCAATTTCAGCCTATTTGTAGGCGCATGAGTACTATTTGGGCGCAGGAGGTTTTGGGCGCATGGGACACTTAGGCAGTTGTTTTTAGTTGGGCGCATGAGCCACTATTTAGGCGCATGAGCAGCCTAATACCTTCTAAACATCATAAATCAGTCACCAAACATCATATTACCTGTTCTAAGCTTAAATCTTATATTCTAAGCATTAGAAACATAACCATAACATCATCATACACATACATAGCCCAAAATCAAACCCCACCCACAGCATACACACATACACACATACAGGTATAAAACCCAACTTTATAAAAAGTTCATACATGCAATTCCAGCCCCAAAGCTATTTACAAAAAGTAAAAAGGGGGTTCTAGAACTCACATTTGCAGCCTTTGGTTTTGACTTCTTCAAAAACCTGTTTGCAATAGAGTTCAACCGCCTAGAAACCCACCAAAACACACACCTGAACACATAGAACATACCTGCCCTTTGTATCCAATACACATACACATACAACTAAGTTGCAAATATGAATTTCACATCCGGTATCCAATACCCATGTGTTAGAAGATTTTAAATTGAGATTAATATGAATCATGAAAACTGTACTAGAGGTTTTCCCGACATCCCTCATATCTTGCAACTCTTTGAGATGGACTGGACAATTTCTTGCCTAATGTCTAATCTCCCCACATTTGAAGCATGGGTCATTTCAAGCAACCTTTTGCTTCTTCTCTGCTTGTTTTGGTGGTGGTGCTCTTACCACTCCCTTTCCCCTAACGTGCAAAAAAAATTAATAATAATAAGGGGGGAAAGATGACTTACGTGTTTGTACGTATACTATACTCATACCGTATTATGATAGATATGTGTTCACCCTATCTTGCTTTCATGGCTTTGACCAGGAACCAAACCAAAGAGCCAATACACCAACAACAAAGGAACGGGAGCCGATGCCATTAAACTAGCTGCCAGAACAAGTTCAAGAGATGAGGATCCATGTTGTACGCTCTATCTTAAGTACATAAGATGAAACTGATTGGGTGTCATCCATATGATATTCATGGAGTGCTCGAACCGTTTTGAAGCCCTCTACCCTTGCTTGTTGTTGGAACGTTTCCTTCAACTGGGTAATCATGTCATACGCTCCATGATGTTCATACTCCTTTTGCAGATCCAGAGTCATACTTGCCAACATGAGGCAAGACACTTAGACCAATTCCTCAATTTATTTCACCCAATTATTATAGGCCTCCTCATCATCCTCATTAGGTTGATCGGGAATCGGATCGTCTAAAATATACGATCGTTGATCTTGCTTGAGAACAATTCTCAATTTTCGAAACCAATATATAAAGTTGTTATGGTTTAGATGTTCCTTTTGGAGAATGGTCCTTAGTGATAGTGAGTGAGCGGACAGGATATCATTATTTTCATTGTTGTTGGTGGCCATCTACAAAATTTAACAAAGTTCAATTTTAGTATTTTCGATATTATTCATATTTTAATTATTAAAGCTCTTTTATGTGTCTAACACAATTTAAAATTCTAGAATCCAACGTTCCATTTAAATAGTGGTTAGGTAACCTTTATCCAATTATTTAAATTAACAATGTAGTCAATGTTTTGACAATTGCAACCCTTTGCAACTTCTAGGGGTATGGCATCGACTTAAACATAATATGTATGGTCGGCACGTTTATCCCATCAACACCTTTGTAAACCACATTGTAGGTGATCCATTTAACATGGTTTGCAAATCAAGTCACCCTACTAGCCCACACTTGTGAGTTTTCCAACATAAGTGGTTAGGTGACCTTTATCCCACAAATATGGTATCCCCACCTCAAAACACAAGTTCCCACAAAATGGTTAGGTGACCTTTATCCCATTAGGAGTTTCCAAGTGACTCAAGTGTTGTGCAAAAGGACGGTGTTAAACTTGTTTATAAAAGAAATATTAAGTTTTCATATTTCATGTTTAGAAAACTCTATGTACCTTATATTTGCATGCTTTCAAATACTATTAAAATCATTAATCATTTTAATAACCATTTATTAATCACTTAATGATAAAGAACCATCAATTTTCAGCTTGTTATGTTTGTTATACATATCCAAATATCAAAAAACAACCATAAAACAAACAACCAAACAAGCATAATCATACAATCACAAGTGTTGTCACTAGGTCTTTCATATGGGTTAACAATGACATATCAAAATGTGTCCATGAATCCACATCCGAATGCTTCAAGTGTCCATGTCTTTTGTGCCCTAGGAAAGACCAAATGACAACACTTGTGATGACAAACAAGTGTTGTCAACATAGTGGCTATGGTTATGCACATATGGTTGTTTCGTATATGCTTGTTTGATTATCCATTTTATGTTGATTGTTTGATATGTGGATTTGCTTAACAATCTTAATAAATTATCATAACAAGCTGAATTTTCATGGTATTAATTATTAATATGTTAATAAAAGTTTTTAAAAGGATTAATGATTTCAAAATAAAAGAGGTTTTATTAAAAAGAACCATAGGGTACCATGTATTTCAAAGCATGCAAATACAAGGTACATAGAGCTTTCATAACTAGAATTAATGAAAACTAAAATCTCTTTGGAAACAAGTTTAACACCACCCTTTTATACGACACTCGAATCACTTGAGAACTATTCGTGGGATAAAGGTCACCTAACCACTTTTAGGGAACTTATGTGTTTGAGGTGGGCTTAATATATTTGTGGGATAAAGGTCACCTAACCACTTGTATGTGTAAACTCACACGTGTGTGTAAGTAGGACGACTTGAATTGGAAACTGACTGGGTTTGAGTAAGAGTGATATTTTTACTGAGAATCGAATATGATAATCAAGTCAATGATTGAGTGGCGGAAATAAACAATCAAAGAACATACAAAGCAAGAAAATTACTCATAAATGCTGTTTGTATTGATATATGAAAGTTGATAAGTTACAGAGAATAATTACAACAAAAATTCTCTATTTCTCAGCCGTCACATCAGTACGAGGTAAACTATTCTATTTATAGGCGGACAAGATGCCTTTACAAAATGACTAAACTACCCCTGACCTGCTACATCGGAAACTAGTCTAAGTCTTGATCCGCATCTCTGCTTGTTCATCCGCATTGACAAATGCGGATGAGTTAATCTTGATCAACATTTCTACTTGATCATCAACATTAGTAAGTTGCTCAGCCGCATTGGTTAATGCGGATGAACAAATACTTGTGTGCATTTGGTTGGTCTTCCGCATTTGTCAATGCGGAAGAGTAAGTACTTGTCCGCATCTTCTTTTGTTCTTCCGCATTTGTCAATGCGGAAGAGTAAGTACTTGTCCGCATTTATGCTTGTGGTCTTCCGCATTTGTCAATGCGGAAGAGCAAGTACTTGTCCGCATTTACTTGTGGTCTCCGCATTTGTCAATGCGGAAGAGTATTTTATTCTTCTAAGCATATTCTTCATCCGCATTTCTTCTTGGACTTAAGGGATTTCAGCAAAATAGTCACCTATTGAGTTGGCATGTATGATCCTTTCACGGGTCCAACATATAGGTTAGGGTTTGTCAACCGTACGACTGAATCATACAATTGATCAATACGCACGACTGAAGGTTCAGTCGTGCGACTGAGCCAATCTTATGTTTTAGTCGTGCGACTGATCCAGTCTCGTGGTTCAGTCATGCGGCTGGTCCATTAGCATGAAGTATTCATGCGTATGGTCCATTAGCAAGGTCCATTCGTATGAAGATTTCATACGATTAAGTTTGAACACATTTCTCAATCATTATTGACTAAGAACTATGCAAACAACCACAAACCTATATAGTTAGTTCAACATGCGTTATTACACAATAAACAATGAAATATTAAACATTATAAGCATCAATCACATATTGCATTATTCAACTCATTCATTACACATATGTAAGACATGAAAGACATTTGACATTAAGCTCCTAAACTAGGTACATATGTATCAACAAACTCCCCCTTGGACCTAGTTTACATTACTGTCTAACATTCTTCATTAACTCCTCAAATTTCTTGTACTTTTCCTCTCTAGTAACTCCTGCATGTATCTCGAATACAAAACAAAGTCTTATAACATTCTGGTACTGGAGGGCTTGTACTATATATTGCGAGTCATAAAAAAGTGGCCACTTGTATAACGTATAGACATCATCTGCTGACAAGTTGGTTAGCCATATAGGGTCGAACACCCGGATAGTTTCTGTTATGCTCTCTCTCTCTCTATAGAACTATGACCGCTTTGCCTGTTCTCCAATCATAATACCACCATTTGAACTATGGAGTGAAGTCCTGTGGCATTTCCCATAAGGGAATCTTAGACATAGTGCGCGGAGGACTCCACTTCAGCACCACCTTTGGCTTCCAGATATTGGGTCCACTTCAGACCTTCGGATATACCTCATCGGTTGTTGAGGTCTGGAGTTTACCCACCTGGTGTGGTATTCTTTCCTTAGTGCAGCCTCAAACTAGCCTGGCATTTTCCTTGGATCAGCATATAATAAGTTTAAGCGTGCTAGCTGGTTGAGCTCAAAACCAGGGAGAGTCTTCAGATAATGTGGGAATCTAATGTACTCTATACCTTTCTCCCTCTTAACTGCATAAATGTTAAGATCCTCAAAATACGCCCATGCAATGATCTTGCCCGACACCTTTAGATGTTTCTGGACCTTGTATAACTTGGTGTAGGCATTTGGCTTTTGTGAAGTGCGTTGGGCTCGTATCTCAGCAAAACAAGCCACCCATTCAGCCTTCTTGATATCAACATCAGCATCTAAGGCTTGGGCTTGACTTTCATTTTTCTCTGTCTCTTTTTCCATCACATCCAGTTTGTCGAACATAGCACTGCCAAGAGTGTCACCCAAGTTGGGGATCACATTGCCCTCTCGGTCAGTGTATTCTAGATAGTACTCAGTTGTGACATCCTAAATCTCTATTTCTCTATGTCATTTAGCTCGTCGTCACTTGTCACATCAAAAGTAGGTGCATCTTTGACAATCTCATCTGGGTTTACCCTGAACATCTCTGCAAGTTGCTCGTCAGTCAGGTCGTGTACGATTTCTCCTTCTTCGGGAGTGTAGCTCACCGCCCTTCTGACAATCCCTTGCAAATCAAGAATCATTGCTAATTGAGACTTGATTTGCTGTAGGGGAACAACATCATATTCATCTTGTTGAGATGTTTGATCTGCTTGATTTAAACATGTAACACATCAACCATTAGTTATTAATCAAGACATTTAAACATTACACAAATATAGATAAACATTAATATCATAACTATAATACAAGATTCAAGTACAAAAGTTTTCAAATAAACATCAAATCATTACTTTTGTCTTGAATAGCAAGCCTCTCAGCAGGAGGGGCAGAGGATGATACTCCTTGGTCTTGTGCTTTCTTTGTCCTCCTTTCTTGACCGTGAGATGAGGCTGATACAGCTACATCACCTTCTTCATAATCGTCTCCTCTCTTCTTTCCCCTTGACCCGTCAGCATCACTGTCCTCTTTTACATCAATTTATCATCGTCACCATCATCAACATCTTCATTATCATCATCATCACCACCACCTTCTCTAATCTTTAGAGGCTTATCTTTTGATCCTTTAGTCTGAGCATGATCGTCTTGTTTTTGGCCTCCAGCTCCTCAATCCTCTTTACTGATTGGTCATTTAGCTTCTAAAGCTGGGTGATTTGTTGTGCTTGCTGGGTAATCTGCTATACTTGGGTACCATTTAGCTCCACAAGCTAACTTACTGAGCAGCTCTTTCTTCATCAGCAGCTAACAGCTTCCGTACCCTGTGGTTTAGTGCAGCCAGCTGATCCTCTACACCAATGAAGGGTAGAGTGGGTCCTGTGGTGAAGGTAGAATGGGTTGATGGACCTGCTTGGTAGCTGGTCCTGGTAGTGGTGGATATGGTGAATATGGGTGGTGGGATAGGAGTGGATGGTGAAGGGTTGGTTGTAGTAGTGGTGGTTGGGAGTGTGGTAGTGATAGGTGGTATGGTAGTGGTGGTGGTAGCTATGGTGGATGTGGTAGATGTGGGGGTGGCTGTGGAAGTAACGGTGGCTGTAGCAGTGGTAGTGGATGGGATCAAAGTAAATCTCGGGTGAGCCATCCTCTTCTTCCTGGAGCCCTTAGAGATAGAGGCTCCCCCTTGGCTGCTGGGTTGGTCCGGGGTGTATGAAGGACCTCTATCAGCAGTAGCAGCAACCCCGGACTCACCCTCACGTCCACCAACCACCTTGAGCCCTCTTTCAGTGGCTACGACCCGGCTCCCCACCGTCCGTACCAATGGCTCCTCGTCCGACTCCTCCTCATCCATCTGAAAGTCGGGGTGAATTGGGACCGCCTTGGGTCCACCCGGACCATCACCTCCTTGACCATCACTGTGGTCATCATCGTCGTCTGAGTCATCGGACGCCAATTCCTCCTAGATGGCACCACATAAACATCTCGGGCCAGAAGCCCAAACATCCTCCTCACCTGGGGCTTCACCTGCTTGCCCCGATAGACTTTCATCCTACCTAAGGTGATATCATCCATCACCTCAAGCACCACAACATCTGCTTTCTCCTTGTTCAGTGAAGGAAGCTTATCGTCAATAATCATCTATAAGAAACGTGGACACATGCAGAAGCTCTCTTTACCCTTTGCCTCAAGGTTCTCGACCAGGTACGAGAATATCATGCGGGAGAAACTGAACGGATGATTTAGTACCAGTGTAACGTATGCATTCTAGATTTGGTCGGAGAGATCGTCAAATCCTCCATGCCTGGAGGCTATGCACTTCAGGATCACATGTTCCATATACTTGAATTGAGGGCACATGTTGTTCTTGTTCAGTACCACAACATTTAAGTCATTGGCGTACTTGATCCTCATAAAGCATCCCCGAACAGTTAGGGATGTAACTTAGTTGTGTGGTTTCCGTCCTCCCCCAGACCTAAGACCTGTCTCAAGTTATCCTTAGTGATCATTATCTCTTGACCAAAGATTGAGCTCTAAATACAATAAGGCTCAACTGATCTGTCAACCCTGGCACCTTCCCAGAATAATTGCTAGATGGATCTGTAAGGTGTGCATGGAGTTGAGATAGACTTGAAGATCCGTGATCGGTGCAGAAAGGCAATAATCCCTAAGAACTCAACAACGTTACGGGATGTAGGATCAAGGTGAGCACAGATGTTGTTCTTGGTGTTGATAGTCCACCTCTCTGCCATGTTTCTGTAACATAAGACACATAAACATCATATTAATCCATAATAGAAACACTTGACACTTAAACTGTTTTGAAATCAGTCTGGTTCGATCATGCGATTGAACCATACGACTGAGTTCAGTTGGTTGATTGAGTATGCGACTGAGTTCAATCGGGCGACTGAGCATGCGGTTGAGTTCAATCGGGCGATTGAGCATGCGGCTGAGTTCAATCGGGTGATTGTGCATGTGGCTGAGTTCAATCGGGTGATTGTGCTCATACGCCTAGTTCATTCGGCCGATTGAATCATTCGCCTAGTTCAATCGTGTGATTGAAGTTCATTTAGAGTTTCCAGTCGCATAGCTCTCTGTTCGACACTCTTACCCCGAATCTTGGTCAAAAATAAACGTTGTGTTTAGACTCTTTAGACTCGCAGAAACCCTAATTGTCACAGTATGTTGTTTATTTTAACCATTATGCACGTTTATGTGGTCTATTTTATGGTTATTACTTATTTCTTGATTTTAATCAATTTGGGCTTGTTAGGGTTTGATTTCACCGTGCATTTTGTGTGATTTCAATCACAAATTACCTGCAAATGATGATAGTATAAGTCAGTAACACAATAGCAGTAAGCAATCGACTAAATAAAATTTTGACAGAGTATTTGTGCTTTCGGGCGATTGAAGGGTGACGAGAATATGTGATCGACTTTATCCCTATTTATAATGATTTGATCTTTAGTCGGGCGACTGGATCCATTCGCACGCTTCATTCGGGCGACCGGGCTCAGTCGTGCGACTAGCTCAGTCGGTCAATTCCTTCATGCGACTGGGGTTCAGTCGTATAACTGACTCAGTCGGTCACCTCCATTTGTGCAATTGGCTCACACTCATGATCCAATTGTGCGAATGGTTTATTCTCATGCTCCATTCGTGCGACTGGTCCATACTTATGGTCCAGTCGTGCGAATGACTCTGACTTATTAATTTAACCTTATGCACTTTCAAACACTTATCCTTTTAACAATAGATAAAACGTTATGACCAATGATCATCTTAGACATGACCTTTTTAATATTAAAACGGTTGATCACCTCAGACGTGATCCTTTTAAGTGAGTGTTTCATAGCTTGAATTCCGATGCCTAGTCCAACTTTTACCAACTAAATGAATAAAATTTTACAAAATAAAGCAACTAGAAATTTTAAAAACAAAATTAAGACATATTTTTGTATTTTTGATTAGAGATGAATTTTAAACCTCTGAGAGTAATTCTAATAGATTTTACTTCTCGAACATCACAACTTCAATTCCTGTTTATCATTTCTGGTACTATTCATTTTGAAACATACAGGTAAATCAAAATTACTTGGGACATTTTAATAAACAATCTTGATGCTTGATCCTTGTTTTCACTGATAAATGATAGCAATTTTAGGAAATTATACTAGAGCCACAAGATGCACATAATGATTTTGACTTTCAAGAACTACAGCTCACGATGATTGTCAGTATACTTGTCCTCTTAGATCCATACATAGATTTTTGACACATATTGGGAATTAGTTAAGGTTTAATTATTTCAACAAGCATTTGTGGATCCCATGCTTATATGGTAATCAACGTTCCTCAAAAGATTTTTGAGCGATCTACGGGTATATTTCAAGAAGAATCTATTCTAAGAGCTTTCAAAGAGATGCCAAGACTTAGGTCAGTGCTATCGCATAACAAAGAGGCGCAAACAACAATGAATTCTAGAATATTTAGGTTATGCTTATCCTCAGGTCAGTGCCACCGCACAGCAGAGAGGCACACAACCTATCTTCTTGTTTGAGCAATTATTTTCTTTTTGCACATATCGCACCATCATCATAAGTTATTAGCTTGATTGCTTTTTGCATTTTTCATGTGCTTTGCTCATATTTTATGGTCGTCCGCACACATATGTGGCGTTTATTTTG